>JAYMFT010208119.1:0-11555 GCA_038088735.1 Panulirus argus | reverse complement strand
TATATATATATATATATATATATATATATATATATATATATATATATATATATATATATATATATATATAAACTATCAAAATTCCCACGACAATTTGCATATGCATTTACAACAACACTGGATGCGCAGTAACATGCAATGACCGGTGCGCCAACGTGCAATAACATGCTCAATTGATTGCGAAGATATGTCGAATGGCGTCGCGTGCAGTATAGGAAAAAAAAAAGAATTATATAATAATAATAATAATAATTATTCATACGGACACCACAGACGTACCCCCTCCCCCTCCCACCCACCCCCATCCTCGGACACCCCCTCCCCCCCATCTCTTTTCAATACAAAAAAAAAAAAAATCACCCACTGCAACTGTCGGAACCAGCACAGTCAACACTGCAACACAACTACGTGCAAACTTTGATATCCTACCGAAATACAGTTCAAAATAACTGTTTTATGCAATACATTACTGCAATCATCAACAAAACACACACACACACACACACACACACACACACACTCCTGTAATAACCGAAATAACAGCAAGAATATGTCAACAAACCATTGCAATAACCACACCAGCACAAGTCAAATGACTACAGCACCACTGCAATAATAATAATAATAATAATAATAATAATAATAATAATAATAATAATAATAATAATGATGATAATAATAATAGCAAAAATAAATATATAATAAAAATGATAATAATAACAATAAAAAATCATAATACTACTACTAATAATAATAATAATAATAATAAAAATAATAATAACAACTGACGACACACCGCCTTGCAATGCCCACTCAATTGCAAAACTGTTTGATCTGACACACCAAAAGAGATATGAAATCACCACCAAACCGTTGGGTAGGAACTGCTTTCCATTCTGACACCACAACAGTAACTAGCAACTAACTGCAGTTACAACGAACCCGTTCATAACAGTAAAGAAAATAAATGCATTAGCCAGTAACCTCTTACATCAACAACAACAACAACAAAATTGCAGTAGTTATAACCACTCCAGATTATGACCTCCAAAACACCACTATAATGACCATCGAAAAACACCACTCCAGTACCAAGTAACACACCACTACATCAATGACCACGTCAACGCAAGTCGACCCGACCCCACATCTGTACCGCTCTGGCTTTCTCCCTAGGACTACTGCAACAATATAAACTATTCACAACCACCTCAACCATAACATGGGCCAATGACAGGTACGGTACCCCCCCCACCTCCTGCACCCCCCCCCCTTTTTAAACAAAAGGTGGTCCCCAGCATAAGAGGAGGAAGATGACCCCCCCCCCACTACGCCACCCATCTCAATTACCCCCCCCACACCAAATCCTCACCCAGACCACGTAAACCACCACCACGCCTCTACGCCGCCTTCAAGCTCATAAGTGTAATTCTAAGTAGTTCTGAGAGACACACTCCACACTTATTACAAACAGGTTCACACACACACTTAAAGTACCACGCGCACGCGTGTGTGTGTGCGTGTACAAAGGTAAAAAAATAAAATAACCTCAACTCTGCCCCAGGACGACGACCCACTTCAAGTTGGAGGGTGGGGGGGGGGGGAAGGAAAGAGAGAGAGAGAGACACTGCAATACTGGTGACAGAACAGCATGAGAGAACAAACGCGACACGTGGAGAACACTGGTTCTGTTATGCAGCCTGTGTCTGCATAACACGACAGGTAGCGAACTACCGACTCCCGAAGACGGTGAGAACAACACGGTCGTCCGAGGACGACGTTACGACCCCCTTGAACACGACGGTACGACCCCTTGAGCACGACGGTACGACCCCCCTTGAGCACGACGGTACGACCCCCAGGAGCACGACGGTACGAACCCTGAGGCATGACGATACGACCTCCTTGAACACGACGGTACGAGCCCTTGAGCACGACGGTACGACCCCCTGGAGCACGACGGTACGACCCTTGACCTTTCATCCAACCCTTACGGGTTAGGGCGACAGACCAGGGCCAAATGTACTTATGGGGTCGTCGTGCGTAGGCGCTCGAGAGGTCGTACCGCCGCGCCCAAGGGGTGGTCGTCCGTCCGTCCGTCCGTGCCATCGTGAGTCAAGACCACTCGATCACTGGGCAAGTTCGGACCACCAATCATGACATTCCTCGTCTCGCTTGCACGCAAGCGGTTGAGTGAGTGAGTGAGTGAGTGGGTGAGTGAGTGAACGAGCGTGTGAGTGAGTGCGTTTGAACACATGCTTCTCCGAGGGCGTGTTAGTGGCGACAGACTCTTTGCGTGCATTGCGTGCCTCCGTTAGTTTAGTTAGTATACGTTCACACTCGTGCGCACGCAAACTCCTAGGCATACGAACACTCGCGTGCGCGTGAATGATAAGGGGTGGAGTGGATGGGTGGGGAGACTGAATGCGTGCGTGCGTGCGTGCGTGCGTGCGTGCAGTTGCCTTCATGCGTGCAGTTGCCGTTCGTGCGTTCGTATGCAGCCGTGTGATGTCTCGATTCGTGCACATGGTAATGAAGACCAGGCCCCCCCCTTATAAACAATTTAACATTAACACAGCGAAACTAACATTTTTACGAGCTGCTACCACGAACACTTCAATCGTTTAACGTCTGGTCCTCCAAATTGACGAGTGAGCCTCAAATCTAATATCTACACTTCAAATCCAGCAACTGATACTCCTATTTAACATCAGAGCCCCCTGCCTCTCAATCTAACATCTTGAACCTTGAATTTAACATGTACAAATGAAGCCTTAATCTAGTTAACTGAATATCCAATCTATGAGCCACCAATTTAACATCTGGTGAGCCTCCAATTTAACATATGACCCTCCAATGTAATATCTAAACCTCCAATTTAATATTTGGTCCTCCAATCTAACATGTGCACCTACAGTCTAACATGTAAACCTCCAATCTAACATTTAGCTCTCCAACTTACTATCAGAGCCTCCAATCTAACATTTGGTCTTTCAATCTAATATTTTGACCCTCCAATCTAACATCTGACCCGCCAAACTAACGTCAGATCCTCAAATCTAACAAGTGACCCTCCAATTGCTCCATGAACGCCCAGTGTAACGACTGTACCTCCAATTCAACATCTGATCCTCCAACCTTACAACTGAGCCTCCAAAATAGCTGTGAACCTCCAATTTAACCAGAGAACGAAGTCAACTGAACCTCCACATCAACATCTGACTCGACAATCTACCCAATCAATGATCTTTTGAAATAACATCAGTGCCTCCAATACAAAAAAGAAAAAAAATAATTTACCATTAACATATAATCCTCCAAGCTATCACACTCAAGATGAATATTTGATCTACGAACCTCCAAACACCGCTAAACTAACATCTTAAAACTAACATCCAACAAGAACACCTCCAAACTAACATCCAACAAGAACACCTCCAAACTAACATCCAACAAGAACACCTTCAAATTAACATCCAACAAGAACACCTCCAAACTAACATCCAACAAGAATACCTCCAAACTAACATCCAACAAGAACACCTCCAAACTAATATCCAACAAGAACACCTCCAAACTAACATCCAAACATCCAGTCCACGACTGCAACTATTATCTAATTAACCCCTGCAAAATAACATCTGAAACTCCATGCTCACTTCTCGAACACCAATTTAACATGTGAATTTAACATTTGATACCCAAATCTTATTTTCGGGGCAAAAAGAGATAAAAAAAAAAAGTCCTGGTGTTACCCAGGACATCTTTCTAAAGGCTCCTGCAGCTATAGGCTGCGCTACTTCCAGTAGCAGGGAAAGATAGATACCTTTAGAATGAGAGGTCCTTCGACCAAGTGTCCAGTTTCAAGTATAGCACAGGATCAAACCCTACTTCTAATGAATGATTAGGGATCACATACCCTATCTCCGGTTCAATAAAGGATCATGTGTCATATTTCTCGTATGCTTAATGATCTAATTCCCTGTAATTGGTATGATAAAGGATCCAATACCCCTCTACCAGTATGATAAAGGATCAGATACCCTTCTTCCAGTACGATAAAGGACCTAATATTTTTCTTCCAGTATGATAAAGGATCAGATACCCTTCTTCCCGTATGATAATGGATCTAATACCCTTTTTCCAGTATGATAAAGGATCAAATACCTTCTTCCAGTATGATAAAGGACCTAATACTCTTCTTCCAGTATGATAAAGGATCAGATACCCTTCTTCCAGTATGATAAAGGACCTAATACTCTTCTTCCAGTATGATAAAGGATCAGATACCCTTCTTCCCGTATGATAATGGATCTAATACCCTTCTTCCAGTATGATAAAGGATCACATACCTTCTTCCAGTATGATAAAGGACCTAATACCCTTCTTCCAGTATGATAAAGGTTCAGATACCCTTCTTCCAGTATGATAAAGGACCTAATACCCTTCTTCCAGTATGATAAAGGATCAGATACCCTTTTTCCAGTACGATAAAGGATCAGATGCCCTTCTTCCAGTATAATAAAGGACCTAATACCCTTCTTCCAGTATGATAAAGGATCTATTACCCCTTTTCCAGTATGATAAAGGATCTAATACCCTTCTTCCAGTATGATAAAGGATCAGATACCCCTTTTCCAGTATGATAAAGGATCAGATGACCTTCTTCCAGTATGATAAAGGACCTAATACCCTTCTTCCAATTTGATAAAGGATCTATTACCTTTTTTCCAGTTTGATAAAGGATGTAATACCCTTCTTCCGGTATGAAAAAGGATCAGATACCCTATACCCAATATAACAAAGGATGTAATACCCTTAGTTTCAGCGTGATATAAAAGGAATCAGATACCCTATTTGCAGAATGGAGGAAGATCGGACACTTCTTCCGAGAATTGTTTAGGATCAAATACCTTACTTAACTCCAGTCTCATGATGGATCAAGCCCAGGTCCCCAGCGTGTAGCGAGGGATCAGATGCTCTGTATATCAGGTTCTGATCCCACAACCATAAAGCCATTCACTCCAAGTCATACCAGGTGTCGTGTACGACGTAGTAGTGTCGTGTCGTGTCGTGTCCGACCATATACCCATTGAAACGTATTGCTTTGTCGTGTACGACTATTCACCCCCCCAAAACGTAGGGTTGTGTACGACCACATGACCCCTGAAACGTTATTTTGTGTCGTGTACAACGACCACACACACCCCCTGGAAACGTGTTGTTGTGTCGTGTACTACGACCACATACCACCTGAAAAGTACCGTTGTGTCGTGTACGACCACAAACCACCTAAAATGTAACGCTTTATGGTGTACGACCACATACCACCTGAAACTTAACGCAGTGTCGTGTACGACCAGATCCCCCTGGAGTTTAATGCAGTGTCGTGTACGACCGGATCCCCCTAGAGTTTAATGCAGTGTCGTGTACGACCGGATCCCCCTGGAACCTCATGCAATGTCGTGTTGTCTCGTACGACCTCTCCACAGATATCTTGCACAAGTCTTCAGCGTGTAACACCTTAAGATCCTTCCTCCATCCGTATTTCACATCTGCGTTCGAAAGGAATTTCTCACATTCCTCTCTCTTCGCCACCATTCTCCTAAAGCTGAAAATCAATATACGGATCCTCTATCTTCACTATCAGCGTCCTCATGCAGAACATCTGTCGGTAAATTCCCATCATCACTATCAATGCCCTTATAATGAAAATCAGTCTATGAATTCCTATCATTACTATCGGTGTCTTTATAATGAAAGTCAATCCATAAATTCCTGCCATCACTATCAATTTCCTCGTGCAAAAAAATCGAGCAATAAATCCCTATCATCACTATCAACGTCCTTATACTGTAAATCAGTCTATATATATCCCTATCATCACTATCAACGTCCTTATACTGAAAATCAGTCTATATATATCCCTATCATCACTATCCATGTCCTTACGTTGAAAATCACTCTATAAATTCCTATCATCACTATCAATGTCTATATATTCAGAAGCCCTTCTCAGGGCCCAGTTCGAAATCCCTTAGTGAATCCTAACGCGGGGCACCTCTTCTTTCAACTAATCCTTTACCACAGTTGACTTCAGCACAGACGACTTCCTGAAGTCCTTAACGCTGAACGACTTTAAGTTATAGGGGTTTTCCCCCGCCCCCCGCCCCCCTCTCCCCTTTGAGCACGACCGGTATATTACGACCCTTGAGCACGACGGTTTACTTACGACCCCTCCGGTATCATAATCCCAGGCTCGGGACCGACGACATATATCCAAGGGTCGTACCGCCGTGCTCAAAGTGGGGGGGGTCGTACTGTCGCGCTCAAAGGGGGAGGGGGAAAGGGGGGATGCGGGCGGGGTAGTTGCTTCTTTTTTTTTTTAAGCACAGGGAGGGTGGACCGACCCCTCGCATCTCTAGATGGATCGAAAAAGGAAAAAAAAAATTAATAAATCTCAAAAGAAAACATTGCTATAAGCCATCCCAAGCAATATGGTCGTAAAGCCGACGAATACAGAAGCAAGTTACGGACCTAGTGGCCATAACAGTATCATGCCACACACACACATACACACACACACAGACAGACAGACAGACAGGCAGACAGACAGACAGACTCTTGCTTCAAGCTGCCGTACAAATTAACTAGGAACTCCTACTAAGCGTCCAACTGGCAAGCGGCAAATTACTCAAGCCTGCTACATGGGTCAACCCACTAACACAGCCTTCAAGCTACGGTTCGCGCATACTGCGCAGCAGCAGCGGCAGGAGCCGCCGCCGCCGCCCCTCCAAAAAGAATGCGCAAATCTAGAAGAGCACCGTCGTGCGCAGTATGCGACAAACCCCCACCCAGGTTAGCTACGAAGCGGACAAATAGACAAGGTGTGAAGCGGGAGGCGGCGACGAAAGAAGGGAGGGTGGTGGTGGGGTGGGGGGTTTGTTGGAGGGAGTGGGGGTGGGCGGCGGGCGGGGAAGAGGGGGGGGGGAGAGGCAGCGCACGAGTGCTGTATGGGGGGGAGGAGGGGGAGGTAGAGACCCGACCCCCCACCCCCCCTAGAGGAGCACTCTATGGGGCGGCATGCAAGATTGTGGAAGAGGGGAGGGAGGGAGGAAGGGAGGGAAGAGAGAGAGTGAGAGAGAGGGGGGGGGTGGGGGAGGGAGAGGGGTCGTCGACGTCTCTCCTTACCTTGGGTTTGGACTCCCGCAACTCTAGGGACCTGGGCCTGTCGTCCCCCTCGGAGTCGTCGGACGAGTCCAGCCTGGTGGTGACCTTGGCGTACGCCGAGGACGCCCTCGGCCGCCTGGGCAGCGTCTGGGCGTTGCGGTCGCGCAGGTTTTCGTTGCGGTCGCGCAGGCTCTCGTTCCTGTGGTCGCGGATGTTGTCCTGCCGGTGCTGGTGGTGCTGCAGGAGGTTCTCGTTGTAGTAGTGTTGTTGGTGATGGTGGTGGTGGTGGTGGTGAGGGGGGGCGGGGGGATGGTGGTGCTGGTGTTGTTGTTGTTGGAGATGATGATGATGATGGTGCTGCTGTTGTTGTTGTTGGTGGTGGTGTTCCTTCTTTTCTCGGTCCCTGTGCTCCCGCAGGGTCTGGTACCGCTCCTTCAGGTTCTCGTAGCGGTGGATCGTGTTCTCGTAGACGTGCGCGTCCTTGAGCTTGGAGGTGCGCCGGCTCTTGATGGGCTTGAAGGATATGGTGCTGTACATCTGGAGGAGGAGGAGCAGGAGGACGGTGGCGGAACAGCTCGTGAGAGGAGAAGAGAGAAGAGATAGAGAGGGAAAGAGAAAAAAAAAAAAAAAGCCTTGAGGAGGGAGGGGGGGCATATATATACATATATATATATATATAGGGGACAGGTCCGAAACACACACACACACACACACACATCGAGGTGTATTCGTTGTTCGTGTGTTCGTGTGTGTGTGTGTGGAACAGACACTGGACAGGTGTGAGGACGCCACTTTGCCTCACAGTACCTTCAGGAGGCGCTATTCTGTAACGTCCTCACCCATCATGCTATCTCGTCTCCATAGTGAAGCAAAGGTGGAGGGGAGGGGGGCTGGGGGTGGGGGGGGAGGGGAAATATAATAAGGAGCTTAAGCTGGGTCTGAGAAAATAAGCTCTATTAAGCCAAGATGTAACTCTCTTCTACCGGTGTGAATGTAAACACAGTCCCACTCTGCTGCTGAAGTAGTAGGAGGAGGGGAGGTCTCTCACGGGGGTGTGTGTGTGAGAGGTGGTGGTTCCTATTACGATATTAGGATCTTTCTCTTCTTAATACAGTTTGTCTCCGACACCAATGCTCTAAGCTGGGGAGGAGGGGGGAGGGGGGAGGGACAACGCGCACAGTCCAATCCCGGTCTATGGAGGGGCCCCGCCGGGGGATCCGACGCCGACGACGGCGCATGCGACACGCGCGTTGCTATCGAAGCTCTTCTTCTTCTTCCTCCGACCCCTCGATTTACGGGGCCGAGGAGTCCAAAGGGAACAGCACTCGTCCACTCCTTGCACCAGCACAGCCGCATCCCCCCCTCTACCCGTGACGCAAACAGCGTCACGCGCCTTCCCCTCAGCTGCTTATACCGCCTCCCAAACGCCCTCACCCCGCCACTATACCTTAGGGAAGGTTAAAATCCCATCTCCAAACACACACACACACACACACACACCGTAACCCCCTGTCGTCATTCATGAAGTACTGTAAACTCTCCCTGTGGACTTGGCGCTGACATCCCAGAGGGCCCGGGCAACCTGCCGACAATACGGACCATGGCTGGACCAAAGGGAGATTGATGACGGTCCGTCCGTCGGCCTCACACAGAACACAGACCGGCGGAAAACACACCTGACTCGTGTCTCTCTGGTCATGGGGACTTAACAGACAGATAACAGACTTTGGTGAAAGAGAGAGAGACAGATCATTTTCTCTCACAGAGTGTGGGTTTCCTTGCAGGCCTTACTCCTGTACATAGCCTCTCCTTACTCACCAGCACACTCCACTCTGCGTCAGGGGGATCACTGGATTCTTCCTCCGACGGTCCTTATCTCGAGAGATCTCGGCAGGACTGTAGCATCAAACCCTTTTCACCGATCCTCCCACTGGCCCTCATTTCATCTCTGTGCAAGATGGAACGTCTACACCATCGGCTGATGGATCACCGATTACATTATTTCGCCGTTAATTCCGGGGTTCCGGAGGGCACTTCATATACTCCCTCACCATTCCTTCAACACACCAGCGACCCTGACCGGACCTCATTGCTTACCTTACAAACTCGTCTGTGAATGACAGTGTTTTCCTCTCTCTCTCTCTCTCTCGCTCACTCCATCTCTGTTCTGTTCTGCTCTCACAGCCCAATCAATACATAAGAGAAAGCAATCATCTCATAGTATTCAAAGTCACGCAAGACGGGAAAACCTCAGCCATCTCTGGCGAACAGGAAGTCTATAAACCCCGCCTCTTATCTTTCCTGACACTTGAGCTGTTATCTCTACACCCAGGTTGTCGACCTTGGAGACCGTATACGTAATTTGCGGTATCTCTCCGTTAATGAACGTACCTGTCTCTCAATATCTGTGTACCCTAGAGGTCAAACCACACGGGGCATTTCTCCTCTCTCCAGTTCACTCTTCAAGACCCGTAGACAGTACCACAATGTCGACTCACAAATATCAACATAATCTCGACTCATAATACCACAATCTCGACTCTTTTCCTCATTCATTCCTATCTCACACACACACACACACACACACACACACACACACACACACACACACACACACCCATCGTCCCTCATCCAACGAAGCTGCTGGAGTCTCTCTTTCTCTCTCTCTCTCTAACAAAACGTCATCAACCATTCCGGACAGAGAGGGAGAGAGAGAGAGGGTGCGGATAAACAACTCTGTGCTGGTGGTGTGAAATGAAGGTGTTTTGAACAGGCTTAATAACAACACTACCACCCACCCGTCCCCCTCCTCGCGAGCGGGCGGGCGGGCCGACCACATCGGAGATTGGACTTGTGCGACCCCCGTCGGACCTAAGCGTGCGCTCAACAACACCAATTTACGCTGCCGTGTGGGCGTGGGCGGGCGGGTGAGTGAGGGGGGGGGGGGCGTTCGAGGCGGCCGGAACAACTCACCCTGTTGGAGTGGGCGGGGGGCGTGCTGTGCAAGGCGGGCCTCGCGGTCGTCTCGTAGTCAGAGTCCGAGCTGTCGTGGGCGTGGGTGTAGCTGGAGGATGGTGGGCGTGGGCGGCCGTGATGCTGCTGCTGCTGTTGGCTGTCCACGTTCTCGTAGTCAGACTGTGGGGAGAGAGAAGTGGGGTGGGGAGGGCAGCAGCAGGCAGGTCGGGGAGGTAAGTGGTTAGTTCTGCCATTCTACTTGATCATCATCATTACCATGGGAGGGAGGGAGGGAAGGAGGGAGGGAAGGAAGGAGGGAGGGGAGGAGGAAGGGGAGGGAGGGAGGAGGGTAGTACATACACAGGCGCCTGCCTGAGGTCATACAGCGAGTTTATATCGTTAAAGAGAACTTTGTCCATGAGAGACCATCCTGTCCCTGCTACTGAGTGTAGCGCAGCCTTGGGAGCTGCAGGAGCCCCTGGGTAAGGATGGGCTCCTTGGGGAAGTCCAGGATCCCTCCTTTTAAGAAAGAGTCCTGGTGTTACCGAGGACCTGTCTGCAGAGGCTGCGCTACTTCCAGTAGCAGGAAAGTGTGGATTCCTTTTGAGGTAAGAAGTTCTCTGGCGAGACTGCACTCCCAAAAATCCAGCCTCGCTAAAGGTGACTTTTGACTAACGGTGTGACCTCATTCAGGCGGAGACCAGCAACATATATATATATATATATATATATATATATATATATATATATATATATATATATGTTTATTTGTGGCCGTGTATGTGCGTGGCATAAATTCTGTCTTCTGTGGCGCATGTGGCTGAGTGAAATGATTTGTGTGGTGTCATATCCTCTGTACACTTAAGAGTCTGTTGTGGTGGTCTGTGTTGTGGCAGAGTACACGTCACATATGGTGTACGTGATGTGTGAGGGTCTGCCACGGATGTGGGGAGAAAAGCCATGCGGGGTCCGCAGGTCTTTGGGGGGAAGGGGTCTCAAGAATAAATAATGACACGAAAAGAAACACTGACAGAGATATGCAATCAGAATTGACCAAAGGCAGAAAATAAACATCACTTTTGATAACCATAATTTAAGGAAGAAAGAGTAAAAATGTGATATCAATCAATCAATATATATATATATATATATATATATATATATATATATATATATATAAGATTAAACTACAAGAGATACACATAATATGAAGACTACATATGTCACAGTCTTAAGTCTTCTAATCATATAACTAATCATGGAACAGCCTCGTGCGAGATCCGCAGATACTCAAAGGGTAATCGTAAATTACTCAGGAGAACGTAATAGACAGAGTTGCCATACACAATCCTTAGGAAGAAGATCTACAAGCAAAGACGCGAGTGACACACTATGTGAAAGAATGATAAGACAAGGAGGAGTAGTAGTGA
>JAYMFT010208108.1:0-11555 GCA_038088735.1 Panulirus argus | reverse complement strand
TACCCCCACAGCTGACTACCTCTTCAGCATTTTACCTCCACAGCTGACTACCTCTTGAGCATATTACCCCCACAGTTGACTACCTCTTCAGCATTTTACCCCCACAGCTGACTACCTCTTCAGCATATTACCCGCACAGCTGACTACCTCTTCAGCATATTATCCCCACAGCTGACTACCTCTTCAGCATTTTACCCCCACTTCTGACTACCTTTTCAGCATATTACCCCCACAGCTGACTACCTCTTCAGCATATTACCCCCACAGCTGACCTCTTCAGCATATTACCCTCACAGCTGACTACCTCTTCAGCATATTACCCCCACAGCTGACTACCTCTTCAGCATTTTACCTCCACAGCTGACTACCTCTTCAGCCTATTACCCCCACAGCTGACTACCTCTTCAGCATTTTACCCCCACAGCTGACTACCTCTTGAGCATATTACTCCCACAGCTGACTACTTCTTCAGTATATTACCTTCACAGCTGACTACCTCTTCAGCATGTTACCTCCACAGCTGATTACCTCTTCAGCATGTCAACCCCAAAGCTGGCTACCTCTTCAGCATGTTACCCCCACAGCTGACTACCTCTTCAGCATATTACCCCCACAGCTGACTACCTCTTCAGCATACTCCCTCCACAGCTGACTACCTCTTTAGCATATTACCTCCACAGCTGACTACCTCTTCAACATATTACCCCCACAACTGACTACCTCTCCAGCATATTACTCCTACAGCTGACTCCCTCTCCAGCATATTTTTTCCCTATTCTTGTATCATTAAGTATTGTCTCTAAGAGTCAAAACGCGTAATCAACAAAACAAGCACCTAATATACATTACACCGAGGCTTAATTAGCATGCACCGGCCTCCCAGAAAATTAAGACAATAGAATGGTGCGTATATATAAATATAATTATACAGTCAGGTGAAGCCAGTGCCATTATCAAATGCTTTCGTATACTCCAATCATTCCAATCACGATCACCTTCGGCGAGGCTGTCTCATGATAAGAGCGGAATACATTCCCATCTCTCCAATACGAAAGTTGAAAGGCAAAAAACTTCACACATATATATATATTTTATAAATTTATACACACACACACATATATATATATGTATATATATAAATTCAGCTTAAACAATATTTGGAAACGATCGATAACTAATTAATTTACGTGGT
Organism: Panulirus argus; assembly: GCA_038088735.1. NCBI lineage: Eukaryota > Metazoa > Arthropoda > Malacostraca > Decapoda > Palinuridae > Panulirus > Panulirus argus. Next base: position 10,363 of record JAYMFT010208108.1, on the reverse strand, counting down.
AGAAAAGCCACCAAGGAATTTCCTAAACAGTACCTGAAATTACACCTTTTGGGGGGGAGGGGTGTGTGTGTGTGTGTGTGTGTGTGTGGAGGGGGGGGGGTTGTGGTTGTGTGTGTGGGGGGGGGGGTAGTATTCGAACGCTATCTATCAGGCCGGCGTTGTGTTGCTAAAATTCACATGGGGGGGGGGGAGGGGAGGGGAGGGGATGGGAGGGGAGGACAGGGAGAGGGGGGGAAGGGGGTAGTGGGGGGGGGTGCAGACTTATAATGTTGGCAGGGAACAAATGAACGTCGGCGCGCCAGAACCCCACAAAGAGGCGTCGTCGAAACCTCTTATCTCGCGCCCAAGGTGACGCTTAGAATCTGGCGCCCGTTCGCTCGCTCGCCCGCCACGGCGCGCAACCACTTGATGCCACCACAGAACCGGCGGCGGCGGCAGCCAGCCACCCAGCCAGCCAGCCAGCCACAGCAGCAGCGGCGGCGCCGCCTGCACTCCCCAACACAGATTCTCATATTCCCCGTCAGATAGATATTTTGATGAGGTTTTCTATTACATGTTGAAATAGTTTATAAACGCCTGGAAATGGAAACATTCGGAGGGCCGGTGTTGCAAGCCTGCAATCGGTCTGTTTGTACGTTCGAATGTTTTGGAGTACTTTGTGGTGTGGTTGGGTAGGGGGGGGGGGGGGGGGGGGGGGGTTGGTGTTGGTGTTGGAGAGGGGATTATTCCCAGGCGGTGTGTGTGGCAACACTTATCGCCAACATCTCGCCCTCACGGCGGGGAAAATCTTGGGGAAACACCGGAAGAGGTGAATGGAGGGCAGAAAAAAAAAAAAAATTAAGAAAATTGAGGCGCGAGGCGTTTATTATAAAGACATCTTGACTACAGGTACTCCCCCTCTCACCAGACTACTGGCTGTACAGTTTGATGCGGCCGCGAATTTCATGGGTCGGTGATTTACTGTACATCTTGATAGATGTACTATGTACACCGGTAAGGCGTGCACACAGACTGACGGACCGCCGAGTTCTGATGACATGACGGTCACCCAATGCAACCAGAGGGACTTGTGGTGTTAATTTGCCGACTTGCCAACACCAGAGCATCCGTATTTTAACTTGACCTTGTTCTTTATCAATATTATCATGATTATTATCATTATTATCCATTTTCATCATAACTTTCAGTTAATTATATCTATATATATATATATATATATATATATATATATATATATATATAATCCGGTGAACCTTGCTGGTCTCCCCAGGAAGATGTGGTGACGCTGTATGGTGAAAAGTCTTCTCTGGCGAGGGTACATCACTGTCAATAGACGAAAAGCAGTACAATCTCGTCTAGGGAACTTCACTCCAAAAGGGAGCCACCACTTCCCGGCAACTGACTGTAGCGCAGCCTCGAAGCTGCGGAAGTGTCCTGGGGTTATCAAACTAAAATTGAAATATCCACCTGTGTGGAATGACACGCGTCTCCCACGTCGCCCTAGACGCTCATCCAAGCGGCCGGGACCCACCCAAGTCTTCTGGACACACAGAGAGCGAGGTCTCTGACCTGGTCCTCTCTCTCTCTCTCTCTGTCCACTTCCGCAACATACGCCTTTTTCTGTAATCTCTTACTATCGTTTCCTCTCTGAAGGCAGTGTCTGTTCCTACGGTAATGCATGAAAAACTCCCATTCCTCGCCTCGTGGATCTTAAATGTCCAAATTCTTATGTTAACTAGCTCAGATTTGGCCAACTTCTATACATCTGTTTTTTACGCTTCATATCTTTTTCCCTTTAATTCATCCAGCTATATACACAACTCTTCGACTATCTGACTTCCTGCCACGAAGCTTTCCTCTCTTCACATCCAGGTGCTGAAGTCCTCTACGCAGGGGATTTCAGCGCACATCGCGAGGGCTGGTTAGGCTTAACCCGGGATGATCCCGGTGGAACCGAGGCCTTTCTTTTCTTTTTCCCCTAACCGGAGATCTGGAACAGATGATCAGACATCCGACACGAGGTCCCCCGCTCGTCACGACCAGCTCTCCCAACACACGCTCGACCTCTTCCTTACCTCAGGACCCGACCACTATAGCTTTACTGCTTCTGTCGCCTTAGGGTCCTCCGCCCACGATCTTATCTCAGTCACTTATGACCGGTCACGCCCACCCCCTTATCCTCCGACCCCAACCTTCAAACTCCAACTTTAGCGGTTTAGTAAGGCTTGGCGTCCATTCCTGGGCGGATTTCTTAACTGATTTTCCCTGGGAATGATAATCTTTCATAGGCCGGGATGCCCCACGATGTGCTGAACGCATAGCGGAGGTTACCTAGGCTGGGATGAAGTCCCTACATCCCGTCTTCGATCAAATCATGGTTTTATAGTTCCTGCTCCAATGCCTGTAGCATCAGGGACAGAACGTAACAGGCCGTGCACCTCTTGTCTTCAGCTGGGAGCCACTGCAAAGCTGTACTTCGGAAAGTCAAGCATACCTTCATAAAAGAGAAAGTGTAATTGGTATGACTTAAGTCTTCCTGGTTCAACACCAAAAACATCTTCAATAACTTACGTAAGTCAACCTTTCCTCCTCTCCCACGACCTGATCAATATCTGTCCACCTCTCCAACTGGTACCTTACTATCCTCCAATTCAACTCGATGATTCCGTTTCTAAGTCCAGCACCTCCATATCCTTACACTAAACCAATGCCACCTCCTGTATTCTCCTCGCGCTAAGGTTTCCGAGTATAATCTCTCATCTCCTGTTGGACCAGACGTACTATACGGCTCGCATGGCACACCTTCGCAAGTCGTGAGGGAGTGTGCATCTGAGGTAGCTCAGATCCATGCTCGGCTATTTCGCCTGTTATATTATAAAAAAAGAAAAAAGACTTTCCCTCCCTCTCTGAAGCATGTATTGGGACAAACCAATCCCAGACAAGAAGAACGCTCTAACCTCTTCAACTATAACCCCATTGTGCCTACGCTTCTCTTGCCTCGGAATCCTCTGAAACTCTCCTTAACTATAACTTTCTCAAACATTTTGAATCCCGTTCTCTTCCTTTGAAGACGTGTACCGATGCTCTAGAGAAACCTCTTGAAATACAGATGAAGATGTCACTGGAGAAAGGCAAAGTGCCAAGGGAATGAAAGTAGGCAAGCGCCATATCTGTATATAAGAAAGGAGACCGGGAGGAGGCACTAAACTACCGACTGGTGTCACTGACAAGTGTAGTCTGTGAGGTCCGGAAAAGATAGACCGAAAGCAGATGGATGACTTTCTACAGAGGAGAAATTTTCTGAGCGAAAGACAGCATGGTTTCAGAGAAACATCATGAGTATTGAAAGTTCTAGATTTCCACGAGAGAGAGAGCTCAGTACTTGAACAAAAAAGAGAAGGCTGGGTGGATCGTTTGTATTCAGACTACCAGAAAGCATTTGACACTGTACCACAAGGGAGTAAGTAAAGTAAAAATGGAGAGACTCCTCCGATGGACAGAAAATTACCTTAGTGGGAGGGAATAAAGGACGCAGGTCATGGGAACCTTCTCGAAATGGGCTGAGTTCACAAGCGGAGTGCCGCAGAAGTCTGTTTTGGGAACAATACTCTTCTTAATATATGTGAATGACTAGCCAAACGGTATGCGCTTCTATGTGAATGTTTCCAGATGATGCATAGGTCATGTGGGAAGTAAATAGCGTGAAGGACTGCATGAAATTATCAGGGGACCCTGAAAGACTCCAAAGTTGGTTGATGAAAGTTCAACCTCGGTAAAAATTTGAGGTACTGAGGATGGGTCACTGTGAGAGCAGGGCTCGATATGAATGTTAACCAACAAGAAATAACCTGAAGGAATCTGTGTGTGCGACTTGGGGAATGACACGATAAGGCGGCCCTTACCACCTGAAATAGGGATGTGCGATGGCCTTAAGCACCTGAAACGGTGGTGCAAGGCGGCCCTTAAGAAATGAAACAGTGATATGAGGAGGTCTTAAACACCTGAAACTAATGTAGGGGGGCCATATATTCTTAAGACCTTCCGTAAAGCATCTCAATCAACCTTATCATATGCCTTCTCCAGATCCGTAAATGCTACGTACAAATCCATCTGCTTTTTCTAAAATGCTACGTACAAATCCATCTGCTTTTCTAAGTATTTCTCAGATACATTCATGAAAGTAAACGCCTCCTTTACACTTGAAACGTACAAAGCAGCTCTTAACACCTGCAACGGAGAAGTACATCGGCCTTTAACACCTAAGACGGTGATGTAAGGTGATCCCTATCAAGTGAAACAGCGACGTAAGGCTGTCCTTTACACCTGCGACTGGTGTAAGGCGGCCCTCAATACCTAAAGATGAGATGTTAGGCGGCCTTGAACACCTGAAATAATGATGGAAGGTGACATCTCGCAACGCCTGAAACAGTGGCGTAAGGCGGGCCTATACAAATGAAACTGTTTTACGCTGGCTCATAACATCTGAAACAGCGGCGTGGGGAAGGCAGTACGCCGCATATCTATCTTGCCTGTTATGCAGTTTCTTGTATGTTCTAATTAGTTCATATTGATGCTGGATTGAAAATCTAAATGATATTGTTCGATTACGTAACTTGTATCAATCTATCTATCTTTGGATCTCGATTTATGATTTTAAATTATCTTCTCGTCAGGCGTTGTTGCTGGTTGTATACAATAGGTCTGCCAGCCAGCCAGCCAGCCAGTCTGGGCGACGGGTTGAGGTCGTCCGTGGCGTCGCCCGGTGGACGCGGCGAGTGACAAGACCCGGGCCTCCTGATGTTGTTGCTGCCTCACCTGACGGCCGTTGACGGGAGGGAGTCACGCCCGGCGCTCCTGCCGTGGCACCACGATCGTCAGCTACGGGGGATCCCTCCCACCACCACCACTCTCGGGGTCGTGGACACAGTGATGGAGAGCCACACACACGCACACCTCAAGCCCAGTATAGTTCGGGGACGCGTGCTTAACCCCCCAAGGTCTCTGAGGGACCTAGAGTGAGTTCGGTGAGGATTTGTGGTTGGTCTTCGAATGAGACTTCACAAAGGTGGCGGCAGGATATTGGCAGGTATGGGAACTTGGGGCGTTCCGTACGAAGGAAATCCTCTACGGCTCAGTCCAAGAGCCTCTTGCTGTCTCAGGACTTTTGTCGTTTGTGCGTTTATCAAGTATTCAAATGTCCACCGGTTGTAAATAAAGCATTAGGGACAAACAGAAGCTTTCACCACATGCTATGTACCTTTGTCGTTCATGAATACAGGTGCACAAACACCTGTACACACACGCAATCAGCCAAACACAATAAACATCTCTCTTATCTAATAAACTTTACCCATGAAAGACCCCCATACTCCATTACCTTATTCGTTATCTATGCACGTAAAGTAAAGACGTAACATCGTCATAGACTAGCAGGTCTTGTGTTACCTGTCCTTCTCATGTGCTGTCCTCTTAACAGATAACCTCGTCACAGGCCCTCTTCTGTTAATATGCCCTTCCCATGTACTGTCCTCCAGCAGATAACCTCGTCATAGACCACCAAGTCATCTGTTATCTGTCCTTCCCACGTACTGTCCTCCAGCAGTTAACCTCGTCAGAGACCATCAGGTCTTCTGTTACCTATCCCTCCCACGTACCTTAGCTATGGTAAACGTCTCGAGGTACATATCACTGCTCACGTCACTCAGATAAGGTATCTCGTAGCTATGACCTTCTCAGATTCCCCAATCTCACCACACCGATATGACCCTGACTCTAGATAAATAAACACCGTCTTGACTAAATCAGTTCCTACTTGCTTCCCTGCACTTAATCTTTCTTCTGTTCTTATACCTGACTTTACCCATCTGCTCGTTTCACGAAGAAGAAGAAGAAGAAGAAGAGGAGGAAGAGGAAGAAGAGGAAGACGAGGAAGAGGAAGACGAAGAAGAAGAAGACGAAGGAGAAAAACATGAGGAGGAGTCTACCATCTTTAAATTTACCGTCCCTACAGCAACCCCCTTACCTCTGTCTGACGCCCGTCGCTCATCTGAAGAAAGATATCCAGACCACAGCTTCAGCTTTCAGCTCCCCCTGCCTTATATGCTGAGATGTGTGAGGATACACACACACACACACACAGAGCAGAGCATCACTAATCTCAATATTCAACATTATAAACACCCATCCCGTTAACGAGCGTTCCATCACTTCATTTCCTTATCTGAAATAAATCTCTTGTGTCTTTCTCCCCAAGGGAAGGAGACATGTTATTTTCTTTTTGTTTTTTTTTCTTTCGTTTTCTTTTCTGTTTTTTTTTATCGTTTCTTCTTCTCTCATTCCAAAAGAATTACGATTGAGTGCCATTCCTTCTTTTCTTTGCCGCCCGACCTGGGACTCACCAGACGAGCGGCAGTTCCAATACGCCCACGAAACACTTTCCTTTTTTCATTCCCCCCCTCCCCCCTCCCCCCCAGCGCTTTCTTATATTCCAACCTTCGCTCGAATTTTATGGGGGGTCAAAATAATTAATTAAATTTCTCAGCGATAAAACTCGGAGCGTGAGTTTTGCACAAGGATAGATGTTCGAGGGGGAAGGTAAAAGAAAAAGAAAACGAGGAGACATCTGCGTCTCCTCCTCCTCCTCCGCCGCCGAACGCGGGCAGTCGTGTTTTCCTGCAACGTGTGTTCGATATTTTAACGAACCTCTTTACGGCGGTGGTCGTCTGGGATCAACCCGTAATACTTCACGAGACTCGAGGCAACGGCTGATCTACGCGATTGGGCCCTCTGACAAAGACACCCTCCCTGGCGTCAGTCCAGAGTATCGTATGGTAGTTGGCGCCTGGCACGTGATGGTCCTCTGACGCCGTCGCCACCACCTCCTCCTCTCTGGCGCCCAGAGCATCATCATCACACGGTCTTCGGCGCCTGACACCTGCCGCCAGTTCCAGTGCATTACGCGGGGTCTTGGAACCATCCGTGAATACCTGATGTAGTACCATTTGTCGTACCACAGCATCGCGGAGATCTTCCTGGCCAGGAGGATGAAGCCTTTATAGGGTTCTCGCCCCACTCCTTCTACACGAGAGGGTCTCTCTCTTCACTCGAACACCTACAATTTGGACCGTTTCTGTTTCTCAGTGCTATCTTACACCGCCTGAGATCTGCCGTGCACGCACACACAACCCCTTTACGACCGGTCAAAAAGGATATTTACGCTTCACGTACCAGGAGGCTGCTCGAAGGCCAGGGTTCCCACTCTCTTCACCCTTCGGCCAACTGCGACTCCACAAACGACGCAGCCCTCTTTACCAACGCCCTCTTCTCAGTCTGCTGGCTAACAGTTGAGGGCTCTGGAGAGTGGCATCCAGTCGACCCACGGAAACGATTAGCGTCGTCTCTCGCGAGCGTCAGAGCGACGAGTCCAACATGATTTCCAGCGAGTGCAGATACCCTAAGGGGGGGAGGGAAAAAATAATACACCTCCCATGGAGATGAATCCTACAACACCTTGAAACGGCGGGGACGTATACGCGAGCAGTGCACCTATTAGTGGAGAGCACAACGCAATCACCGGCGCGGCTGTTGCCCAGGAAGACTCGAAAGTCCCACAAAAAAAAGAGAAACTAACTTGATTCTCGCTTGCTTGTGCACCCGTGACGCACGCACGCAAGCACGCGATGTTGACGTACGGGAAATTGAACATAAATCGCCGAGGGGGAGAGAGAGAGAGACAGAGACAGAGAGAGAGAGAGAGAGAGAGAGAGATAGCCGGAGGCGTCCCCCCCCCCCCCCCAATGCTTGCTGATGGTTGCTTGACGCAGTGAACCACAGTGGGGATCACTGGCCTGCCGATCTGACCTGGTGTCACTCGCCGGAGGTGAGGTGAGTCAAGGGGACTCAACTGGCATGGCTCGTTTTAGTGTGAGTACTTCGGGAGCGCCGAGTCGAAGGGATTCAACCAGCGTTACTAGTTAGGGTGAGTAGCATGAATGTACTGAGTCAAAGGGATTCAACTGGCATGACTCATTTCAGTGTGAGAGGCATGAGTGAAGTGAGTCAAGGGTATTCAACCGGCATGAATCGCTTGTGCGCCTAACTTGAACGAATTCGGTCGTCGAGCACGAACCGTTATAGGGAGGAGTAAACCAACTTGGAATCATTCTCCCCTCGTGATATCGCTGAAATACTTAAAATCGGCACGCCACCTACCGGGGTCCTGACGGGTTGTGTGGTTTACCAGTTGTCGTGTAGGCGAGATTAATCAAACCCCTCGACTTCTTACGTTGGGGTCTGCGCTCGGATGGGTCTGGATATGGGTGATATGGTGATTCCCCTGGGAACTTCTGCAGCGTAAAAGGTAGGGCTCTTCAGCTCACGCCACAATCTGTGAGTGTCATGAAAAAGGAAACGTGTTGGAAAGGAGAAAAATCTGTTTTTAATCCTTGACTACGACGGTACGACCCTTGAGCACGGCGGTACGACCCTCGAACACGGCGGTACGACCCCCTGGAGCACAACGGTACGACCCCCTGGAGCACGACGGTACGACCCTCGAGCACGACGACAGGACTCTACTACGACCCGACCTATATGACCCGCCTGACCTTTAAGGGTACAAAGTCTCACGACCGTTCTTCTCTGTTAATTAAGCAATGAAATTATTCTCTAAACTTGCCTTCTGTAAGTCCGTTCTCGAACACACAGGTAACCGAAAGCAATACCAACATTAACACTCACTTTACAATGACCATATGTCTTGATTCCAAAGCCCATGGCCTCACGAAGTATATATACAACAACACCGAAAATGTATGGTTAATTTTAACCCGTAAGCAAAGGATAAGTCAAGTTTTGATAAGGTACTTGTATATCTTCAATACAGTGTATTCCTTCTAGGACATTATCCAATATTCCCTCCCTCCTAACCCTCGGACTGCCTGTACTCACGAGCAATTCACCAATGCGGGATGAGGGGGGGAAAAAATGACTATGAATTACCCTGGACATGTTTGATATAATGTAATTAGCACAGAGTATCGAAAAAAAAATTACCTTTCGTCAATTACTCAAGAAACTCTCTCTGTGTTGTAATTACAACGAACCAGCAGCCTTATAGTACAGCTAACTGAAGAAAAAGAATTTTTCGAATACTTGTTCCACCTGGTTACCTGGTGCTTTTGATTACCTGTTCTCGCCTGGTCCTCCTGGTCATGCCAAGGGGCCGTCCACGATCACCACACACCGCAGTGACCGAACGCACGTACTCAGCGGTTCACCGAGGATTATACGCATGTGGTGTGGAGGCGAGGACCCAGTGGTGATCCACATCTCTTAGTTATACCACAAACCGAGCAAAGAAACAAAGAAACGGATGGTTAAAGAGATGGAGCCACCCCACGAGTGTAGACCTCCCTCCCCCTCCCCTTCATACAGTATAAACAGGGTAATCGCAAACAGGCAATTGCACAGATAGGAACTACCAATTCGAGGTATTACGTGCTCTCGGAACACGGAGGGAAAGACACGGTTATGGCACCAAAGAGCACTGACAAAAGTGGCCCATCCCGACAACCATGGTCTGTTAACGTGCTTGAGAACCACACACTGGGTCCGAAACGAGCCACCCGCCTTTCCGGGCCACGGAAGCCGCCAGGTCACGAATCGTAAACATCGCTCGGCTATTTTTCGTGTGTTGCGTTGCGATGCATACCGTTTCGTGTGTGTGTGTGTGTGTGTGTGTGTGTGTGTGTGTGGTCACAGGAGAGTCCATGAACACTGTTCATACGTGAATACACACACACACACACACACACACACTGAAGGGACATTACAATGATATTGCTTCCATGGAACTCAGGCTTCTCCAAGGGTCATCAGGTCATGAGGTCAAGACGTCATCCCTACCCATCATCACATCACCGTGCTTCAAAGGGTCGTACCGTTCAGCTGAAGGGGTTAAGAGTGGATTCATGGAGAGAGAGAGAGAGAGAGAGAGAGAGAGAGAGAGAGAGAGAGAGAGAGAGATGACCACACAACCATGGCAACGCTACCTTAACACGGTGATGAAAGACAGACACAAAAAGAAAACACGGGGTCGAAACCCACCACGTCCAGCAGACGACTCCTGCCAAAGGAGGTCGAGGAGGACGTCTTCTACTCTGGCAGGAGGATCACGAAAAGGAATTAAAAAGAATTCTGAGCGTACAATCATCCAAGAAGGGGAAAAAAATCGAAATTGTATCCAAAGTGAAACTTGCCCTCAAAATCAGTTTACATGATATCCCGTATAATACAATATATATATATATATATATATATATATATATATATATATATATATATATATATATATATATATATA
>JAYMFT010208097.1:0-11555 GCA_038088735.1 Panulirus argus | reverse complement strand
TTCTCATGACCAGGTGCATAAGCACTAATGATCACCCATCTCTCACCATCCACTTTCAGTTTTACCCACATCAATCTCGAATTTACTTCCTTACACTCTATCACACACTCCCACAAATCCTGCTTCATATATAAGAGTGTGTGTGTGTGTGTGTGTGGATGGAGTGATAAGAGAGATGAAAGCAAATCTAGGTAAAGGGAGTGCATAGATGGCATTTTTTTTGTGAGGTATGGTGGCAAATGACAAGCCTGTTTGTAGATGATATTGTTTTGTTTGCTGAAAGTGAAGAGTAGTTGTAGAAGGTTGTAAATGTGCTTTATGATGTGTCTAAACATAGGTGATCAAAAGTAAATGCAAGGAGATGTATAGTAATGGTGTTTGAAAGGAACCAAAATGAAAGTATTCATTTTGCAGAACCATGTAGAGTGAAAGAAGAAAGTGAACTACACTGTATGTGGATATCGGGTTAGATAGAGTGGAAAAGTTAAGTGAATTTAAGTATTCATGTGCTGTCTTGGGTAAGGTTGATGATTTACAGATGCTCCCTGACTTATGATGGTTCGACTTACGATTTTTCGACTCATGATGGTGTGATATTCAACACTTTCTTATAAGATAGGCTTTGTGTTAAATGATTTTGTCCAACTGTAAGATAATGTAAGTGTTCTGAGAACATTTAAGGTATGCTAGGCTAAGCTATGATGTTTGATAGGTTAGATGAACAGTATTCAATGTACATACTAAATTCATTTTTGACTTACGTTATTCAGCTTATGATGGGTTTATTGGAATGTAACCCCATTGTAAGTTGGGGAGCATATGTAGGAGAGCTAAGGGGAAGAACATTACAGGGGAGGAGGGTCACTGGGTCCCTTGAAAGAATAATGAAGGGTAGAGATGTAATAATGGAATTAAAGAGAGGATTAAGGGACAGCATAGTCATTCCAACCCTGACTTCTTTTGCCAAAACATGGACATGGAATGAGTTGCAGAGGTCAAGAATCCAGGCTGTGGAAATCAGCTATTTGAGAGGAACATTTGGTATGACTTGATGGAATGAAGAAAAAAGTGAGGGTGTATGAGGGATGTGATATGGCAGGGAATGCAAAGGGAATGAATTGTGGAGCATGGAATAGTATATATGAGGGAGGCATGTAAGGATAGGGATAAGTGGATACTCTTTTGCCATGGCCACCCCCTTGATGGTAGTCCCTGAAGGGAATGGGCACCAGAAATATAGATATACAAGTATACATACGCATAAGAGTAGAAAAGATGTTCAGCAGGCATTATTAGATTATATATTAATTGATAGGCATGGAAAAGAAAGACTTTTAGATGTAGATATGCTGAAAGAGGCAGCTGTTGGGTTGTCTGATCGCTATCTTGTGGAGGAGAGGGTGAAGATTTAGAGGTTTTAGGAAAAGAGTGAACAATATTGATGAAAGGAGAGTGGTGAAGGTAGCTGAGCTTGGAAAAGATAAGTGTGTGAAGAAATACATGGTAAGATTGCATGTATAATGGTAAGAGGTGAGAGTAAATGACACACGAGGAGTGAGTGAGGAATAGGAGTTATTTAGGGAAGTGTGCAGGCATGTGTGAGAGATGCATGTGGCATGCAAAAGGTGGGAGGTGGGCAGATTAGAAAGGGTAGTAAGAAGTGGGATGAAGAAGTAAAGTTGCTAGTGAACAAGAAAAGAGGTATTTGGGCGATACTTACAGGGTAGGAATACAAATGATTGGAGGATGTATTGGAGAAGGTGGCAGGAGTTCAAGAGGAAGGTACAGAGGTTGAAAAAGAGGGCAAATGAGAGATGGCTGTGAGCAAGTATCAGTAAGCTGTAGGGAGAATACGATATTTTGTAAGGAGATTAGTAATGTGCAAAAAACAAGAAAACGTATATGAACATCTATAAAGAGGGCAAAAGGGGAAGAGATAACAGGTAGTGATGAAGTGAGGAGGAAAGAAAATGAGTATTTTGAAGGACTGTTGAATGTGTTTGATGATGTGACAAATGAAAGGTATTTAGGTCGGGATGGTATGCAAGTGAGATAGTCATGGAGAATTGTTTGGCAAAGAGAGAGTAGGTGGTGAAAGCTTTATGTCTGATAAAGTAAGGAAGGTGGCTAGAGTGGATGGTATGGCTGTTGAATTTATTAAGAAATGGGGTGACTGTGTGGTTGATTGCTTAGTATGGATTTTCAGTGTATGTATGGATCATAGTGAGGTGCTTGAGGATTGGGGAATGCATGTATAGTGCCATTGTATAAAGACAACGGGGATAGAGGTAAGTGTTCAAACTACAGAGGTATAAAGTTGACTGTAATTGGTAAGTTGTTTGGGATGGTAGTGATTGAGAAGGTGACAACATTTACAGAGCATCATTTTGAAGAGGAGCAGTGTGATTTCAGAGGTGGTAGAGTATATATGGACCAGGTGTTGGCTTTGAAGAATGTATGTGAGAAATACTAAGGGAAATGGTTGGACCTGGAGAATGCATATGATAGGGCCGATAGAGATGCTTTGGGGAAGGTCATAAGTATACAAGGTGTAGGAGAAAAGCTGCTAGAAGCAGTGAGAAGTTTTTATTAAGGGTGCAAGGTATATTTACAAGAAGGAAGAAAGGAGAGTGAATGGTTCTAGGTGAAGGTTGGTAAGTGGCAGAGGTGTGTGTTGTTACCATGGTTGTTTAATTTGTTTGTGGATGGGGTAGTAAGGAGGTAAATGTGAGAGCCTTGGAGAGATGGAAGAGTATGCAATCTGTAGGGTAAGATAGGGCTTAGGAAGTAAGTCACATGTTTTTTGCTGATGATACTGTACTGGTGAAAGATTTGAGTGAGAAACTGCTGAAGTCTATGTCTGAGTTTAAAAGAGTGTGTGAGAGGAGGAAGTTTAGAATTAATGTGAATAAGAGTAAGGGTATAAAGTTTAGCAGGGTTGAAGGACAGTTTAGTTGGGGTGTGATTTTGAATGGAGAAAAATTTTAGGAAGTGGTGCTTTAGATACCTGGGAGTGGAGATGGCTGAGATTGGATCTCTGGAAGCAGAAGAAGTGTCATAGTGTGGGTGAAGGGGTAAAGGTCATGGGATTGCTGAAGAATGTATGAAAAGAGAGATTATCTGGAAGGGCAAAAATGGGTATGTTTAAAGGTATAATAGTCCCAATATTATATGGATGCAAGGCATGTGCTGTAGACAAGGCTGTGTGAAGGATGGTGGATTAAATGGAAATGAAATGTTTGAGGACAGTATGTGGTGTGAGGGGGTCTGATCGAAAAAGTAATGAAAGGGTAAGAGAGAGGTGTGGTATCAAGAAGAATGTGGTTGAGAGAGCTGAAGAAGGTGTGCTGAAATGTTTTGGACATAGAGATTGAGTGAGGAAAGGTTGACAAAGTGGCCATATGTTTCAGAAGTAGGAATGACAAGGGGAATGGAGAGACCAAATAGGAGGTGGAAGGATGGAGTGAAAAAGATTTTGAGCTTCCAGGATCTGAACATATTGTAGGGTGAAAGGCATGTTTAGGATAGAGTGAATTGGAATGATGTGGTATACTGTCAATGGACTGAATCAGGGCATGTGATGCATTTGGGGAAGCCCATGGAAAGGTCTGTGAGACCTGGTTGTGTATAATGGTTTTGGGGCATTACACACGATAGCTGGAGAATGGATGTGAGTGGATGTGGCCTTTCTTCTCTTGTTCCTGGCATTACCTCACTAATGCAGGAAATGGCAATCTGGAATGAAAAAGGAACTTATTTATACAAATGAGTGGGGTAAATGTACCATACACACGTGTTCTCTGGTAGGATTAGGTAGATATTCCTGTTACCAATACAAAAAAGATTACATTTGCTGAAAAGATGGATTAAGGTGTGTAGAGGCTAATTACATGACTAGGTAATTTTGGTTAACTCTGCCACTGTAACAGTTTTGAACTTTTACAATAGTGGTGTAGTGGGTAATTTACCAATTAGGTGTGCATTGCTGTTATCTTTGTATATTGAGTGGTTTTGTTCTGCAGTGCTGGTGTAGTAATTTGAGAATTCAACAACAGTTTTGGATCATGATTTGGAGCATAATGATCTATGGAATGATATTATGTAAGGTGGTGATAGATAGGGTTTGTATATTAGATATAGTGTGGGATTAGTTAATGTAAAAGTAGGTAATACACTTGTAAAATATCTCGAGACCCTCTAAAAACCTCACTTAAACAATCTGCATAGCCAAAATGATAATTAGTTTGCTGCTGGTGATTACATAGCTTCTCAACTGTTTCGTCTGTTGACATCTGTAATTATTTTCACAATGCTCTGTCATTAATGTGATGTATATTTTAACTTGATTATTGAACATCAAGATAAATCTTACTAACTGTTAGGGAAGTTGTAAGGTTTTCATGGGTTTCCTTGACTTTTTACAAGTGCTGTATTACCTACTTTTACTAATTAATTGTATATTTTCCCTAATATGTGACCATCACCTTATTTGATATCACTCAGTAAAATATTTTACACAAACTCATGCTGCACAACTGTCATTGTTTTTTGTAAGCACTACATTAATACTGCAGAACAAAATCATTCAACAGCCAAAGCTAACAGTGACTGAGAGCTAGAATAGAATCTTACTGTGTAATGTTTAGAAAATATAAGAGTGACATAATTCACTTTCTGGTATAAGATAAGGCAATAGTTGATTGGGAGGTAAAAGTCCAATTTAGCTCTGCATCATTGTTAGCTTTGGAAATTAGTGATTTCATGTTGTGTTTAGAGAGTTGCGTTAGAGTAGAGGAGTTTGATTTGGAGCATTATATCTTATTCTGCATGATATGGAATATTACATTTTATTCTGTGATAAAAGATACATTAGTAATTGTGAAGGTCATGAAGATCAAGGAATATGTAGGATTTATTCAGTAGAATTTATGACATCCTCTTTTAACCTTCCCAGGCTGCTGTGATTTTTTTTCTGAGTTTTCATTATTCTAGTCTAAATATACCAGATAAACCCATGATTGAACACAATTCCAACTACATTGCTCCCTCTTTTAAAGAAGGTTCTTTGATTGAAAATTCACCCTGACAAAAAACATTTTATTACCAAATTTTACATGACATTATAAAAATTGACAGTTACAAAAAAATCCAGCTCTATGATTAAGAAATACACCCACTACCCTGACCCTTAATATCACGTTGTGGGAAATCCCCTAGTCGGGAATCCTGGAGCTTATGGAATGATCTTTCCACAGTTGTTTTAGGTCATCCCATAAAACTTACACTGCTTTTTATTTTATCACCTTGTCTAATAGTTTAACTTATTTACCAAAGAAAAGAAAAGGAAAAATCTTATGTTTCTACCCATAATTAGTAAATGAAATATTATTTCTGGATGATGCATCCTGCGTGCCCCGATTGATTATGGGTGAAATAAAGACCACATGGGCCAATCAAAAGGTTGCTGTCTCAAAAGTCACAGAAATTTGTGATATCAGTTATTTAACTTAAAAGTACTGCCATATGCAAGAGTAGCTCTG
This sequence comes from Panulirus argus, assembly GCA_038088735.1. Taxonomy (NCBI): domain Eukaryota; kingdom Metazoa; phylum Arthropoda; class Malacostraca; order Decapoda; family Palinuridae; genus Panulirus; species Panulirus argus. Next base: position 6,015 of record JAYMFT010208097.1, on the reverse strand, counting down.
TGCAGTGGCAGGAATGAGAAACACCACATGTGGTTTGTTTTGATTTGTGAATTGGGTGGAAGTACAGGTTGTACCAATCTAATCCAATGCTCTAAGGTCTGGCAATTCCTTTGCTCTGGCGTGTTTTGAATCTGCCATCATTAGTTTGTGGATCTGCCACCAGGGTGGCACTGTTAACGAGTTAGCAGCAATAAGGCACCAAATTCTGTTTACACTGCAGCAGAGCTAATTAACAGTCCTGTTGATTTCTTATGTTTAGCTGTATTTTAGCCCTTCAGGATGTCATCCAGGAGACCAAGAGGTGCAGAAGATAGTGATAGTGTTGATAAGCATAAGCATAAATCATTATCAGTGCTTGAAAAGGAGGTGTTACTGAGAAAATTAGATAAAGGAACTTCTGTAAAGACTTTGTGTGAGTACTATGAGATTGGATTGTCAACTGTGTATGACAAAAAAACAAAAGAAGCAGATTTTAAATTTTTTTGCTGAACATGAAAGCCAGAAAAGTTTAAAGTTTCAAAAAACTTTAAAGGAATGAAAGTTCTTCCACTTATCTACCATGGTACTAAGAAAAGGGTGGATGACAACCTAACTTTTTCTAGATTGGTTTGAAAATTACTTTGTGAGTGAAGCTAGAGCACACTGTAAAGGAGCATCCACACTATTGGGCTGTGCCCGGCAGGCACAAGTGTTAAGTCTGTATTGAAACACTTTGTGGCAACTTTGACGGGCAAATCAGTGGATTGCCCTTACCCGTAGTTGACCAAAATCAGACTGCCTGGTGGTTTGACGCTGGGTCAGGAGCAACAGCGCTGCCAGCCACAAAAAGTTACCACTCTTTACACCATATAGTTTTCTGCACTGTTATTTTTTTACGTACACAGCAATCAATATGCAACACAGCACTATTTCTTTTCCTTTCAACTTTGCTGTGCATGATGATACTGCACTCATGGCTTGCCGACCACCTACTGGCTATTGTACGACTTGACTGTCCAACCACCTCAACAGTGTGGACAACAACACAGGCATACCCGACAGATTTTACCTGGTGAGAGCACAACCCACAGGGAAATGCCTGATAGTGTGGACGTGGCTTAACTCTGTTGGCCACAATCCAAAGTGTAAAATGTTTTTGATTTTATATAATTGTTCGGCACACCCCAAAGCAGAACCTTGTTTGGAAGCATTTTTGGTTGTATTATTTCGTGCTTTGAACTCTGTTCTACCTTTGATAACACAGCAGTATGTATGTGGAATTGGCTGGCAAGAGTAGGGGTTGGGCTTATGTGTACATAGGGGTTTCCTTAGGGGTCAATGTCTTGTTTTCCTACATTTCTGAGGTTTGGTAGTGGACAGTTCCGAAGGTACTCTTCTGATTGGGCCAACTTTTACATTTTTCCTAAAACTTATGGCTGTCTTTGATTAAGAAGGCCATACCTCTCTTTCTCTCTCTCTCTCTTTAACATTTTCTGCTGTCATACAGCTTATTAAATTTATGTATGCTGTCTGCATTAACCAAACCTCAGTCATTCTTTATGATTTATCTGCCTCTTTTTACTTCTTTACATCTCTCTCACTTAATTTCATGTTATGTCTTCTGGATGCTCTGTCCCTACATATCTCAAAGAACTGTGCACAGTCTACATCATCGATCTTTTTTAAAAACTTTAAGGTTGTGATCATGTCACCCCTCACTCTTCTCTCTTCCAAGGTGGGCATATTTAAAGCCTTCCCTTGTAATTCTATTTTTTTCAAATATGTTTGTCATTTCCTGTATCATTAAGGTAGTGCCATGAACAGATATAAAAATAACTTCATTCAGTCATATCAACTTTCTAGCCATCATGTAATGCATGAAAACAAGAACTCCCTATTGATAATCAGGCCCCACAGTCCTTCCTCTGGTTTCTTCCAGCCCCCTAGTTCAACCCATTAACAGCATGTCGTACCCTGTGAACCACATCACTCCAGTTTGCTCTATCTCTTGCATGCCTTGTAACTTAGCCCTCATAATTAATTCTGGTACCATTTCTGTTGCCCTCCTTTGGACCTTCTCTTAGTTTTATGTGCCTCTTTATATATAGGATATGAACAGCTTGCACAATATTTCTGTATCAGTATACTTGAAAGTTATTCTGATATTTTCTAGAAAATAGTTTGTTTCCTTTTCTGTTCTGCTTATGAGGGACTCTTTTGACAGGATAGGGACAATCCTGACCCCCAATTTCTTCTCATATACAGAATCTTGAAGCTTATTTCTTTCACTTTGACCCTTCTTTATTACATTTAATTGGATTGAATTTCATCAACCATGTATCAGACCAACTTTGAAGTTTTTTTCTTTTTTTTAAGCTGATGCAATCCTCCTCACATTTTACTTCCCTTATGACTTTTGCATCATTTGCTGCATCATTCAAATAGGTTATTCAAATAAATGGAGAAGTGTAACAATCCCAAATCAGAATTGTGGAGCACTCCACTAGTGACCTCCACCGTGTTGGAGAGGGCTCCTCTGAAATGTGTCTTCTGTTCCCTTCCACTTAGTTAATCTTGCATACATTGAAGGAGTCTAACCCATATTCCTGCCTGGTATTTCATCTCCTTATTTAGCCTCCTATATGATACTGCTTGAAATGCCTTTTGGCATCAAGAAATAAGCAAACTGCTCAGCCTTCTATTTTGTCAAAGACAGAGATCACTCTCTCATGGAAGTCTAAGAGGTTCATTACATATAACTGCCTTTCCCAAAAACCTTGTTGTCTCTTGCTTGGGTAATTTCTCCTCTGTAGAAAGTCATCCCTTTGCATTTTGATTAACTTTTGATGTACATTACAGATCATACTTATCAAGGAGACTGGTCCGTAGTTCAGCACTTCTTCCTTGTCTCCTTTCTTATTGATGGGTATGAAGTTTGCTCTTTTCTGCTCCCTTGGCACTTTGCTTTTTTCAAGAGACATCTCATACAGTATTCTAGTCTGTCAAATTTATCTGCACTCATCTTTAGCACATTAGGTGAAATTAAATAAGGACCATGAGCTTGTACAGGTCAAGATCTTGTGTAATTACCTATTTGTACTGTACAGAGAGGGAGTTTTACACTCATGGGGCTCCATCTTTTGTGTTTGTGTGTGTGTATCACCATCCACCATAATAGAAAGTATGTGTTTACATAGGGTAAGTATGGTTATAAAGTACAGGAAACCTGAGTGTAAATGAAAGAGTAGATTACAGAATCATTGTTTTTCTTTAAGTGAAATTATATTCCTTCATCTTTCTTTATTTATGGATAACTTTGTGTTAGATATGCTACATATCAATGTGAGTTATTAGAATACTTTTTATCTTGCCTTTTTTTTTTTCCACACTTGCTTGCCTTGTCCCACTTTACCAAGATAGTGTTAGAAACAGGTGAAACAGCCTCATTTGCTCACATCTGCTCTCTAGCTGTCATGCAAAATGCACTGAAACTAGAACCCCTATGCACAATCAAGCACCACAGACCATTACAAGGTTTTTCTTGACCACTTCACATGCCATAGTTCAGCCATTAACTGCATGGCACAACTTCACCTCCAGTTAGGGCAACAATATTGTAAAACTCTCCCTGTAACCACAAATATAATCACAACACTCCAGTTCATTCTTGATTTCTGCCTGAATGTAATATCTTTAATTGATTCTACTTCAGTCAGGTATTAAGCATTACTCATGATTTATAGACTGTCTTTTTCCATGTCGTGTGCAGCCATCCAGCTGTACATTTTGAGTATGTATTATTAATTTTATTTTATTTTGTCTCTCAGATTGCCATTGGAGAGATGATCCCATCACAACAATCATTTGATTCACTGTTACGATATATATATTATGGAGATGTAGATATGCCACCTGAGGATTCTCTTTACCTTTTCTCTGCACCATACTTTTATGGCTTCACAAACAATAGACTTCAGGTATGGTATTTATTTTTCTTTCATTGTCAAAGGTGAGCAATGATGATGCTCTTCATTTCATTTTCTTGAATATTAATGATGTACTATTAAGTGCACTGATATTTTTACATTAGGTCATCTATTTTGCATGATGGATTATTGATAATTAGGAAACACAGGAGACCCCATAATTGGACTGTTTTGAGGAAACCTCCCCATACTCTTAAGATTTATGATTTACTACAATACATTGTAATACTATCCTTCCAGTGAAGATTGGTAACATGTGCTGTTGATGATTTGCATTAGTGAAGATGATATATGCTGTTGTTTTTCTTAAAGCAGAAGAGAAATTACTGAAGTATATTCTCTATTGTTTAGCAACTTAAATATTCACCATTTCCTTATATTCCCAGAAATAGTGAATACAGTATGGAAATAAGCATCTAACTCCTCTTATTTTTTCTGCCTCAACAGTCCTTTCTCTATGTATCTGTCAACCAGATTGTATGTTCTTAAGGTAACAGTTTTCTTTCAGTGAATTTATGGAAGAGTTTTGGATTATTGTTTTCCTTGTCCATTTATTTTCAACATCCTCTTTTTTATATTCTGTTTTACTCATTTCCAGCTCTCCTGTACTCTTCAAATGTTGTATGGCTGTTGAGCCTTCTGTATCTTCTCCACAGTGCATAGATGTCCTTTTGACATCTCTTAAACCGTATCTCATACCTCTCTTAACATTCTGTACATAACCTTACATTGGCAGCCATGTATTACCATATCTCTTACCTCTCTTAACATTTTGTACATAACCTTACATTGGCAGTCATGTATTGACTTCTTTCTTTATAAACTTTTTAGAACTCCTTTTAATGTTGTTCCATACTGTGACCGGAATTTCATATCCCAGTTCTTGTATGATAGAAAATTTATTTAGCTTCTTTTGTATGTTGTCTTGGGTCTGTTTTCTTTCTCTCAAATACCAATTTTGTATTTCACCAAATAAATGCGGAACTTCACTTTGAATGTTTCGTCATCAATCTGTTCAAGCTGGAAAACATTACTTCGTCTATTTCATTACATGGCTTCAGACCTGAACATTTCACTGCAATATTATACACTGACCTCACACAAAATATGTTAGAAGGCTTTAACCAACCACAGCCCCCCTTCTTCACAGTACTAGTAGAACTAGACATCATTAGAGCATGTGACACTGATCCCCCAGCACATCCTCACAGAAAAGATACTTGATACTATCCTCCATAACAGTGACAGACAGTAGTTGGCCATTTTCATTGCTGGCCACCATGGCAGTCACTGATAATGGCTTCACCTCTAAAATGCTTAACCCCTACCATGGAGGCTCTCTCTCTCTCTCTCTCTCTCTCTCTCAAAAAAAAAAAAAAAAAAAAAAAAAGACACGGCGGACTATCCTCTTGCTCTCCAGGAACTCCAGCGGGTCTTGCCGACGGCTTCTCGTCATAAGCCCCGCGGCTGGAAGGCCCACGAAGAATCCAGCCCTCTCGTCTGGGGGTTCAGGACTCAGTCTGATGACTTTCGCGGAGCCCGAAGGGAGGAGAAAAGCAAGTCGTATGTGACGTTAGGGAGCGCTGACGGAGGAGCTGCTGGTGGCGCTGGCACTCAGGGTGTCTAAAATCCCCAGGGTCGCAGGACTCCTAGGAAGGATGCCAACAGCTTCAATGGAGACTGCATTCATTTCTTTCATCATTCTTTTTTTTTTTTTTTCTTTTTCTTTTTTTTGGGGGGGAAGTTCCGGTACGCCAGATACTTCTTGGATCTGGCATTCTCAGAGGGAGGGGGGAGGGGGGAATATGTCAATCTAATACTTCTTTTCTGTTCCTCGTTGAGAATGACTCTTCGGTATCATCGGCTGAATCGATACATATGTTTTTTTTTTTTCCGGGTTTCGTTTTCACGTCTTGTTTCCAATTTCGGGTCGTGTTGTTGGGAGAGGCTCGAGTGTGTGTGTGTGTGTGTGAGTGTGTGTGTGTGTGTGTGTGTGTGAGTGTGTGTGTGTGTGTGTGTGTGTGTGTGTGTGTGTGTGTGTGTGTGTGTG
>JAYMFT010208086.1:0-11555 GCA_038088735.1 Panulirus argus | reverse complement strand
GATCCTACAACACTGAACTCCAGGGTGAACGTGGAGGTTGAGGATCCTACAACAATGACCTCCAGGTTGGACGTGGAGGTTGAGGGAGAGGATCCTACAACACTGAACTCCAGGGTGGACGTGGAGGTTGAGGGAGAGAATCCTACAATATTGACCTCCAGGGTGGACGTGGAGGTTGAGGGAGAGGATCCTACAACACTGAATTCCAGGAAGGACGTCGAGGTTGAGGGAGAGGCTCCTACAACACTGAACTCCATGGTGGACGTGGAGGTCGAGGGAGAGGATCCTACAACACCGAGCTCCAGGGTGGGCGTTGGGGTTGAGGGAGAGGATCCTACAACAATAACCTCCAGGATGGACGTGGAGGTTGAGGGAGAGGATCCTACAACAATGACCTCCAGAGTGGACGTGGAGGTTGAGGGAGAGGATCCTACAATAATGACCTCCAGAGTGGACGTGGAGGTTGAGGGAGAGGATCCTACAACACCGAGCTCCAGGGTAGACGTGGAGGTTGAGGGAGAGGATCCTACAACAATGAACTCCAGGGTGGACGTGGAGGTTGAGGGAGAGGATCCTACAACACCGAGCTCCAGGATAAACGTGGAGGTCGAGGGAGAGGATCCTACAACACCGAGCTCCAGGGTGGACGTGGAGGTTGAGGGAGAGGATCCTACAACAATGAGCTCCAGAGTGGTCGTGGAGGTTGAGGGAGAGGATCCTACAACAATGACCTCTAGGGTGGACGTGGAGGTTGAGGGAGAGGATCCTACAATAATGACCTCCAGGGTGGAAGTGGAGGTTGAGGGAGAGGATCCTACAACAATGAATCCCAGGATGGACGTGGAGGTCGAAGGAGAGAATTCTTCATCACTGCATAGTCTCGTCACTGCGGTAAAACCCCATCTGTCCTTCGTACGATTTTTATCAACCCCAAATGGTTTCCCCCGGCACCATACACCTTATAACCCTTACACATCTCGACCACACCTTCTTATCGACCATCATCAACACAGCAATTCGTCTCTGTGCCTGACGTTCCCTACAGCACCGCACTCCACTGAACTTCGACAGTACAGTATTATGGCCAAGCAGAGTCATGAGGAGAAAAGGGAGATGGATGGTGAACGGGATGAACAGGAAGTCTGGGTAAACACAGGCAAGAACAAGGCCACCGGAGAGAGGCCCAGTCCAGAGGACGTTAAAGGGGAAGAAAAAGGAGGGCTAGAGATGAAAAGAGGCACAGAGCGAACAAAAGGTGAGAGGGAGAGAATTAGAGGAATGAAAAAGAAAGTTTGGAGAATAGTTAGTAGTGAATACAGCGAGGAGATACACATAAACGAAGAGAAAAGCGAGGAAAGACACGGTGAGGAAGGGAGAAAAGTAAGGTTAAAAGGGCATGGTAATAGTAAAGAGAGAACTGTTGGCGAAGACAGAACAAAGGAGACAAGGAAAGGGATAGGAAAATTCCTAACTGATAAGACGGAAAAAGAAAAGGATGGTAATGACCACAGGAATGTAGAAATACTGCAAGAGAATGATAAGAACAGGGCAAGAGAATACAAGAAGAAGAAGAAAATATTCCGAATAAAAGAGAAGAATAAGAAAACGGAAGACATCAAAGAAGAAAAAGGAAACGGAAGACGGGAAGACGATCCTGCCTGTGTCGAGTGCTGGGGCTGGTCTTCGGCGTCTGCTTGGGTAAGCAAGGCACAGGAGGCAACAATGAATAATGAGGAAGGAAGACAGTATGGTGGAGGAGAGGATGGTAATAGAGAAGAGGAGCCTCAAGGGCGGTTTTCGGAGGAGAGGTACAAGCTAAGTAACGACGATAGATGCAAAGAGAAGGGTAAAGCGATATCAAATAATGGAAAAGAGAAGAAATGTTTTAAGGAAAAGAAGAAGCGAGGAAACGGGAAAATTGAAGTGGATACAAAGGAAGGGAAAAATAATATCAAGGGAAGAAATGAAGAAGTATTAGAAGAAGGAAAGAAGGAAGAGAAGTTTACGGAAAGGCAAGAAAATGTACACGAGGAAAGAAAGAAAAAAAGAAAAGGAAAGAAAAACAAAAACAAAAAAGAAAATGAGAACTGTAAACAGGGAAAAAAGACAGATGAAACTCTTAAGGACGAGAATGAAACAGAAAAGCAAAGAGGAAAGAATACGGGTGTTAAGGGGAACATCTGGAGGGACGACAAGGACATAGAGATGGAAACTATCAATGAAAAGGGAAAGACATTTAAGAAAGAGGGAATCAACAAACAAGAAAGTATAGAAAAGAAAACTGAAGAAACAAAAGAAGAAGGGACGGGAGAACATAATCAAAACATAGACAGTGAGGAAAAGGCGGCGGAAAAGGAGGGAAAGAAAGAGAATAAAAATGTAGAAATGTCAGAGGAGGAAAATACAGTTAAGGGAAAAATAAAGAGTGCGAGAATGAAAAAAAATAAGAAGGAAAAAGAAAAAATTAATATAGTGATGGAAGAATGGGAAGAGGAGCATGAGAATCAGCAAAATGAGAGTGAGAAAGAGAAAAGAGGAATAAAGAATGAAAAGATGGAGCAAAGGATGATAGAGAGAGTAAAACAAGAAAACAACCAAGCACATGAAAGCGAGAGTAAGATGATGCTAGAAAATTACAATTGGAAGGAAACGAAGGAGAAAGACAATAAGAGGACAAAAGAGAAGAAGAGGAAGAGGGAAAACAAGAAGGAACATAATGAGAGAGAGAATCAGGGGAAGGAAGAAGAAAAGCTGACGGAACGAAAGAAGGTGCAAAAAGAGAAACATAATGCAAGAAAAGAAAATGGAAGAGTTAGGAGAGGAGAAGCGAAGCGTGAGACACAGAAAGATAAAGAGATAGAGAAGAACATGAAAGATAAGCAGGAAAAGAAAAAAAAGAGTGAAGAGTTAGAGGCGAGAAAGGATCATTCTAAGGACGGAAATATGAGAAAGAAGGGAAGTGGGAAGGAAAGTGATAGTAAAAGTAGAAATGATGATGTACATGGAAGAGAAAATAAGTTAGATCATTTAAGAAAGAGAATAACCAAGAAGAGAGGTAAGAAGAAAGAAGGGAGAAAGAAAGAAGGACAGAAGAAAGAAGGTGAGAATAAAGATGAACAGAAGAAAGAAAAAGAACTACACAAAGAAAAAGATAGTGATAACGTGGAGAGAAGGATGAAGGTCAGGCACAGGAAGGAAAAGATAAAGCGAAATAAGAAAAAGAAAATAAAAGAAAATGAGAATAAGGAATATAATGAGGACATCTTATTCCAAACAGAGAGGAGAAAAGGAAGTGGGAGAAGAAATGGAAATGAAAATGTTGGAAAGGAAAGAAGAAAGAACCAGCATGAAAACAGGAAGAAAATAGGAAAGAAGGAAAACGAACAAAAGGTAAATCAGAAGACCGGAAGGAAGGGAAGATGGAAACATAATAAGGTAAAAAGGGATGAAGTGAGGGAGAGTGACGCTTGTGCCAACTTGCTCCTCCTTCCATCAACAGTCAGTCCCTTGGAAGGTCCACCCACAGGAGGTGCAGGTGACTGGCTCCAGCCACCGTCCGAGGGACGACACGAGTTTTCAGGTGACGCTGGGAGAGGCGGCAGGTGGCCCACGAGCCACCTGGAGGCTACATGGCAGTTGGATTACCTGGGCTCCAGATGGTATACACGCTCCAGCTGGCAAGTGAAGCATCTGAAGCCGGGCCCCAGGTGAGTCAAACACGATGGTAAACTTTTTCATTTTTAAGAAACACTTGTATGACGAGTTCTAACATTATGGTTTTTGAAGCAGGCTGAGATACACACAAAAATGCAGAAATTTTGATAGGGATAAGAAACATGATTAGAGTGTTGTTGTGGATGAAATTGTGTGTTGCTAAATGTGCTGTGGTTGGAGATGTGTTTTGCTAAGTGTGTTTGGTATGTTGCAGACACAGTGAACAGTGGGCGGTGTACTACAGGCCTGAACTACACAGCTACTCCCTCTCACCCTTTACCTACTTCTCACCCCTGTCGCTTTCACACTATCCCTACCTCCCACGTTCTACCTACCATTCTCCCTTTTCCCTTTCTCACTCTCCCTACCTTTCATCTTCCCCCCTCTCACCTTATGCCTACGTCTATCTTCCTCCCTCGTTTTCTCACTCACTCTCCTCTCTAGCCTCGAGTCACTCATCATCACCCTCTCCTCTCTCCACTGACCCCCAATTCCCCGTTGTCCCTCCACCTCCCTCTCCTCCATTCATGCTCACACACACACCCTCGGCTCCCCCAGCTCCTAGTTTACCTCTTCTTTCTCCCTCTCTCCATGCATTGAAGCTGCCCGTGCTGGGTACAAAAGCGCTCGTCCCACACCCACTCACTTCCCCAAACCCGGGTGTCGTCTCCGCAAGGCAGCCCACGTCCCCACGCCCTCCCAACTCCCCAAGTCCAGGCACCACTTCCCCACGCCATCCTACCTTCCCACGCCTTCCCACCTCACCATACCCAGGTGTCATCTCCCCAACCCCTCCCACCTCCCCACACAAACCCACCTCTCCACGCATGTCCAACTTCAGAAGAGCCGACGCTGTGGTCGTCCTGCGGCGCTTGTCAATTCCAGTTGACTCAACCGTCGTCTACTTCATAAAGGGTAAGTCGCTCATCAAAGTTGTGGTATCTTGCGGCAGGTTATTATATTACTGCAGTGACCCAGGCTCACTGTTGAGTTATTTTGTGGCTGCAGGTATAGTCCTGCTTTGCACCAGACCCATGGTTGTGGTGTCTCCCGGGTACAGTGCATTACAGTCACTGTTGTGGTTCCTTGTGGTTGCAGTGCTCCATATTCACCATCATGGTTTCTTGTAATGTAGATTATAGCCCTACAGGGAACCAGACTCATTGCTGCTGAAGGTTCTGTTTATGTTTATCTTTTGCCTATCTTGGAGTATGATACCAGGCAATAGGTGGGGAATTGCAAGTGTCTACCAGTTGTGAGGTCACGCGTGGAAATCTTACATAATGTCAGGAGGGACGCTATAAACCTGGATGATTGGCTAACTGGCTATAAATAAAGAGTAGGAAACAACGATCAAGCTTCAGAATGATTGCATGTAACAAATGGAGGGCATCATGATCTGTTTTGGGCTATATCTTCTCTCCGATATGTTCTAATGACGGTGATAATGGGCTTTGTTGTAAGATGTCAGAATTCAAAGACGACGCTAAACTGAACGTCCACAACTACAAGCTGGCTTAGACAAATTGATAGACTGACCTCACAAGTGGCAAATGAAATTCTATATCGATAACTACAAAATTCTACACACCGGCAGTAAGACTGAAAAGACAAATTTTGGTATGAACAATGTTACACTACTTAACACAAATGAGTTTAAAGACAGATGAAGCATTCTCCATTTGCCTAAAGGCAAATTAGCGTCTGTGGAACCAATATTGACAGGCGAACAAAATCTAAAGCTTCATAGTTAAATCATTTGAATTCTTGCTATTTGATTCACTTATTCGTTCCTACCTTCCATATTGCGTTTAACTCTGATCGTCCTTTTTCAAATATAAAAACAAGATAATCCCTGGTCCGTGAAATGAATCCAGGTACCATGGTCTTCTACTGGAACCATGTCTACCATTGGTGCTATGATTTACCACTGGTACCATGGTCTTCCACTGGTGCTATGGTATACTACTGGTAGTACCATGGTCCTTCTCTGGTAAGAAGGTCTATCCTTGTTGCTATGGTCTACTACTGGTAGTAACATGGTCCTCCACTGATACCATGGTCTGCCTCTAGGGCTATGGTCTGCTGTTTGTAGTGCGATGGTCCTCCACTGGTACCATGGTCTACCACGGGCCATGAATCACCACTGGTGCAGTCACAGTGGCTTACCTCTGGATGGTTTTATGGTCTATCACTGGAACTCACCACAAACCCTGCAGACTGAATTTGACTTTCATTTTTCGCCTTTCATTTTTCGTGAAACTTACAACAAAGCTTTTTGTCTTGATGCATATTACTAAAGTAGTGCACGGTCAGCTAGTGGCAGCGGTAGTGGTCGTGCAAGGACAGTAGGGTCGTATACAGTCCAACACAAGTGATAGTGGTCGTGCAGGGTCAGCATGGTCATATGTAGTCCAACGCGCGTGGTGTGGTCCGAATATTTTACTGACGTTCCAGAAACTCGTCACCAACTTCAGCTCAATTTCGCTCATCCAACTTTTAGTTCAACAGCAGATGTTGAGGCTTGGGCGGTGCTGCAGGGGTCGAAGAGTGAAGGGTGATACAGATGTTGAGGTGTGGGTAATGCAAGTGTTCAAGTATGGGTAGCGTTGCAGGTGTGTAAGTGTTATGTGATGTTACGGATGTTAGGTAGTGTTGCCGGTGTTGGGCGATGTTATAGTTGTTGAGATGGTATACGCAGGTGTGTAGTAGATAGAGTTAGATGAATAAGTGATGTGTAAGATAACCTGTTTGAGCAAATATCACAAAAGAGGCAAAGTAATCAGAGTTTTGAGCGGGAGACCAGTTTCAGCCCATCAGTGGGCGCTGCACGGTAGTGGTGGTTTGTAGTATGTCAGTCTAGCTGGCTCGTGGGCGTTGGACACTGGGCGTTTGTGGTGGCGAAAGGTGTGCCAGTCTAGAGGGTTTCTTGGCATTGGGCGCTGGGCACTAGTGGTTGCTAGTGGTGTGCCAATCTAACTCGTGTGTGTTTGGCACTAGTTTTGGCTAGTGGGGTGCCATTCTGGCTGGCTCGTGGACGCTGGGCTTTCACTCGTGTGCTTCTCCATAATGTTAAAGTATCCAGCCATCTTGATGTTAATCTTTTTCACAAGTATCTCTGCTCTGTGTTTTCAACCGATTGGGTGCCTAAGTTCAATTAACCGTTCATTATTGTCGTTGTTATTATCATTTTCATTATCATTATTATCATTATCAGTGTTATAATTATTATCATTGTTATTATCATTTTATAATCATTATTATAATTATCATTATTACTACAAATATTATTCTATCATCACACACACACACAAACACACATGTTCGGTTACCAGGACACGCAGTATTAAGTAAAGTCTGATGAAATTGCTTAATGATGTGGTGGAATATCAGGGACACAGTAGCACTGGCAGCGGCCGGCACGGGGTGCACCAAGCGAGGCCTCTCTAGTTCCCAAATGCAAAGCCGCCGATGGAGTTGGCAACTTGTGTGACGAGGTCTGTTTCCGCCCTACCAAGCTTGCGCCGAGCATCAGGGCAGAAGGATGGCCCGCCTGGCAGACATCAGACTTAACTTTGTTAATATATAAGCCAAACACCTCCGTGCTAATCAACACCTGGCAGAGCAGAAGTGAAGACCTGCAGTAATTAATGCCAGAAAGAGCAGTAGTGACGACCTGGAGTGATCAATAACGGGCAGGGCAGAGATGACTACCTGGAGTAATGACATGTCATGAACTAGGATTATTTCGTTTATATCTTTATCGCTATTAATCCACACGTCAGTGTTTCAGTTAAAAGAATAACAGTCATTACGTTTACCGTCACACCTTTCTCGGATTATTAAAATTGTGACCCGCCAGCTATGCCAGACTGACCTGGCCTGGTGACCCACAAGCTGTGCTAGTTGATCAAACGACTCGCAAACTGTGCAAGATTGATCTGATAATCAGCCACTTATGAATGGTGATCTGGTAACGCACCAACTGTGACAGCTAACCTGGTGACCAACCAGTTGTAACGAACGCGGAGAGAAACATTGACTTAAAGTATGAAAGAAGGAGAGGGACAGGATACTGTGGAGAGTGACCTAGGAAGCAGAAGCCAGGAAACCATCACGAGACAGGTGAAGGGAGCGAGGCAGTGAAAAAAAAAGAAAGAAATCACTGAGTGTTTGGAGTTTATAAGTAATATGTGAGGGAATTTCCATGTTTTGTAAAACTGGTGTATCATATTGGCGAAAATGTAAATTTTGAAACCTAAAAAAATGTCTGGATGTACTTAAGAGAGACATATGCCACTTGAGGAGGTATGTAGATTTTACCACCCAGAAATATGCAGATCAACGTTAGAGTTACAGTAAGGCGTTGCATGAACGAATAATGGAAGGATTATCATGTGATAGGGACAATGAGACACATACCTTGAAACGATCGCGACACATGCCATGCATGTGATTTTTTAGACTACGGTACAGAGCCAAACAAAGGCAGCGGAAAAAGAAACGACAATGACATCCGTCTGTAAAAGGATAAAGAAGCATTCTGCAAAGCTAGCTCAACAGAGCAGGGTACAATAGCCTCCTGAGCAACTCAACAACAAAATGTACAACATCTTTCATATTTGCCAATATGCAGGGACTCAAATTATACAAAAGAAACAAAATTCCCATTGCAAGTGGATGACTGACCAAATCAAATGCAGTATTTGTGGCCTTCACAAAAACACACTTAAATGTTAAAGAACTTGTGAAAAGCGAGTTTTAAATCCCAGATCACAGCCTATACAGATGCGACAGGAGTAGCAGAATGTGTGGAAGTGATTGAATGTATGTGAAAGATTCCATGATAACTGAGTTCCTCAACTCCTCTCATTTCGTAGTATAAGCGCTTGTCAAGACTGAAAATCTAAACCTGGTCATGATGCTAACCTATAGGCTACACAGGTGCAAGGCCACATGAATTTAAAGAGCATATAACAAATATAGAAGAACCTTTTCCAAATATACTCTACTTAAGGGTCTTCAACCTACCACACCTATAATGGAAACGAGCAAGAAACAAGACTCCAGCTGGAATTACTAAGGAAGGAATTTGTACGAACATTTGCGAGAAAGATAAGGATTTGATTTGCGGAACAAGTTCTCCTTCAATCAGCAAATAACAAACTAACAAGAAGAAATAATGTATCAGACATACTCTATGATATAGACCGAATTTGTGTTGTCCATATCTCAAAGACCCTGCACTTTTGTCATAACAAAATTGATGTAAGAACACGTATTAATGATTAACTACCATAGTAAAATACACACAACAACGGAGGTGAATTTAACAATTTCAGTCTTAATAGTAAACGGATCAAATGGTGGTTTGTAACCAATGAGATGACTGGGACACAATGGGAAATCCTTCGAGTACCAAAAATGACTATTATAGGACTCCAAATATGAAATGAGAAAAAAGGAAAGGTCTAGAGTAAGACAAGCCCTATACGGGAAGCGAAAACGAACCGCAGACTTACTAAAAAGGACAAAGCTTACCCAACAAACCTTCCTCATCAACTGGCTGTTATAGAAAGTAAACTCAAAATGTCAAATACGTGTCACAGGAAAAGGAAGAAGTAAAAAGCCATCGTTGAAATAAGAAAAAACCCTTATCATTTTACCCATATGCAAAACGCAAACCGAGGACCATAAACTCCATTCCTCCGCAGGAAAATGAGCTAAATTCCCAAAAGGGTGCCATGAGACGAGTGAGATTCTTAAGATGTAAAACGAATCGGCGTTTGATGACCCAACTAACTTCTACCTAAACAGCTAATCTCCTGTGCTACACACATCATATCTCACTACCTCGTCACTGGATTTCGAGAGAGCCATTGAGAACATGCTCATACTCTTGCCTCTTTACTAAATTAATGCAAAATACTCCTTCACGATCAAAATATATCCCCTGGAGAAAACGTCTAGATTCTAACATCATTCAGGGAAGTTGAAAATCGACCCACATTGCCCACTCCAGACGGGGAAGGCAAAGAAATCCCAGAAAAATCTTCGAGAGATTCCTACGACTAACTGACTTGATGGAAAAGAACAATGTACATAATCCACGACAACACGGTATCAGGGGTAGATCTTGCCTCTCTTTGTCATATGACCACTATGGTGATGTTAGAGAACAAAATGTTTACGTAATATCAGACTTTACAAAGGCATATGAGAGATGTGGCCATGGTGTCAGAGCACATAAAACGCATATAGTGGGAATAACCTGAAAAACTGGAAGATTGATATACAACTTTTTACCAAACAGATCACAGCACGTTGCAAATCAAGCCATTACCAATGCCTCCACGGTAAAAAGCTCAGTCCTTCAAAGAAATGTATCTAGAAACCTTTTTTTCCTCATTCTTATATTGACGGAAACACGTTTACAGTTTCTATTATCCTTTCCAGATCATACTAAGACAAATATAAAAATCTCGTCAGTACAGGACGCCGCGAAACTTCGAACAGACGTAAACAAAGCTTTCCACTCGGGCACCGAATAGCTTTCCATGGGGATAAGTTCTAATTTCTCCAGTGCGGGGAAATGGAAGAAATCAAGAACGGCACAGAATACCAGACGAACACAGACATTGTCAAATCACGGCTGATCAGTGTGAAAGACCTCAGACTGATAATGTAGGACGACCTCACTTTTGGCGAACATAACGGCAAAAGTTGCCTCTTCCAAAAAATGGTACGGTGGATCCTAGGGCTTTCAAGACAAGAAATGAAAAGCCAGTGATGACTCTCATCAAGGCACTGATACTGTCACGAATAGAATACTGCTGTGTGCTAACATCACCAAAAAGGGAAGGCGAGGTTTAAGAATTAAAAAGTGCATATAGATTTTTCACGGCTCGTACGTGACGCAGTAAAGGAACGATTGAAATCACTGAGGCCGTACCCTCTGGAGCGCAGATGGATGACCTATTTTGTCTTTTAAACTTGGAAAATCCTATAAGGTTTGGTCACCAACATTCATTCGAAAATGATTTCCTTCTGGCATAACATTTATGGCAGTCCCTGTAAAACATTACATCTAAAATTAAAAGACGCGACGTACACATAAAGAGAAAACACCTTGAACATCCAGGGCCTAATACTATTCAACTTACTGCCTGCATCCATCATTAACGCTATAAGATGCACAGTAAAGAAATCTAAGAAGGATCTGAACAAATATTTAAGAAGTGTACCAGGCCATTAAACAGGCCGCGCCTTCCAGCAACTTGGTCGACTAAGGACATAACTCACCAGAATGGGCCCATCCCAGGGTGCGGGTTTAGGATACTCTCGAAGACTACTCCAGTTATACTCTAATTAACCGGTGATCCACCAGCTGCTCCTGCTGTCTTAATAACCTCCCAGACTGACTGGTGACCTCCAGCTATGCCAGACTGACCTCATGACCCGCCTACCGGGCATGGCTGAATTATGCTGGAGCCGGGTCATCAAGGTGCTGCTCGACGCCTTGAGTCTGCGAAGCACAACCAGTGGTCGAACAGCCGTTGGTGTTAACCATGGCGGAGGATGACCATCAGACCTTACCAGGCGGGGCAGTCGCTCAGATACACTAAGGCTCAACCAGGCAGTGCAGTCAGTGAAGTACACCAATGGTTCTACCAGGCAAGCCGGTAAGCCAGGTACAATGATGGCTCTACCTAAAGGGGTAGCTGATTAGGTACACTGAACATCTACTAGGCGGGGTAGTCAGTCAGCTCTGGAACTCTCTACCTTCTCATGTCTTTCCCAATAACTATGACCTGGCTCACTTCAAGAGACATGTTTTTCAC
>JAYMFT010208085.1:0-25427 GCA_038088735.1 Panulirus argus | reverse complement strand
CTGAATCAAAATCGTATTTGAAATACAAAAATCTGGATTATTAAAATTTCGCATCACAACAAGAACGGCTTCCCTAAACCGGCTCGGAGTTGGCCCACTACGCTTATCAAACCTCCTACGGTGATCCAAGAGGCATACCGGACCAGGAAGTGGAACGCATGGTTTACGGCCAAAGTCTTTCTTGCTGGCGTAGTAAACTACAACATACTGGACGTCAGCAGTGTGGCTGACGAGCTGGAGCGTCAGCCGTGTCTGACAGGGAGCTGGCAATGTACGTGACATGGTCCAACCCAGCGGTGAGTCGTCATCTAATGCAATCAGAAGTGAATTACAGTCGAACGTTACTCTCTTTTATACATTTTTTCCCTCACTGCATTACTAGTAACAGTTATAGCGGTCAGAAAGAGCCATTAGCGAGTACCGGCAGGTCCTAAGTATTAGTTGTACTTATGAGATAATTTTCCTGGCAGTAGTTTTATGGGTGATGGGAGTGACTATCTGACACATTACTCTAACACTCAGTCAGCTTCGTATAAGGTGTGCAGATCATGTTAACCGGAGGACAAGACAGTTATCACAGGTCCCTCTCACTACACTACTCAAAGGTGGAGTGCAGCGTGCGGAGAATGTGTCGTGTGGGAGGGTGTATTGTGTAAGGGGTGTATTGTAGTGGGGTATAGTGCGGGAGGGTGTGTGTGGAGGAGGCTGTGGTGCTGTGTGGTGGTGGTGGTGGTGGTGGCACTGGCGGGAGTGGCGGCGGTGGTGGACACCGGAGACGACCACCTGCAGGATAACATACCTGAGGTTTCCTCCTGCAGCCCTACAGGCGGTGGGGTGCCGCTACCCACACCGCGTGTGTGTGTGTGTGTGTGTGTGTGTGTGTGTGTGTGTGTGTGTGTGTAATAACAACAGTTAACGATATATTGGATCAGATGGACGGCCAAATGTTTTGTAAAAACATACGATTCATACAATGACGACATCGGGCCTGCAAGAATTTGGGAGAGGAGATGATGTCAAACAGACATTCTTTACACAAATTGTATCAATTGTGTAAGACGTTTACAATGGTTAGGGTTGGGGAGACACAGGCGTGTTTGGGGGAAATAAAAAAATGTATTAAGATTTTGAGTTCAGGCACAGGGAGACCTATGCGTCTTGAGTCTATGGAGAATCTGGTGCCAAAAGCAGAAAGATGAATTGAGGTTACTGACGTGTTCCCATCACTCGAGTTTATCGTGAAGAGTGACACGGGGAAGCTTGGAGGGCCGAAGAACCTGGAGGAGGCCGGGACCTAGTAAATACCTGACGAATACCCGCTGAAGGGATATGACTGGAGGAGAGACTCGCGTGAATAAGATCCGTCTTGGTTTGTTTGACGGTGATGTGCTTGGCAGTAGTCCAGTTCCGGAGGTTGTTAAGGGGCGTCCTGGTGGGTTGTTGTGTGGTTGAGAGAGGTGATGCCGACGCTGACATCAACGTCAGAGGTGTCAGCGTACTTCGATCGAGCATTAGGACGTCGTTTGTAAGGACGAGGAAGTACAAGGGTCCTATCTTCGTGCCCTGAGGGATGGCACAGGTGAGGGACTGGAGAGTGAAGACGGCACTTCGGAGGTATACAGCCTCACGACGCCCTCTGAAGAAGTCTGCAAGCCATGAATTGAGACGTGTGTGTGTGTGTGTGGCGGAGAGCCCGTGTATGTAGCAGGGGATGCAGGGGTGGAAGACTCATATGTGGGGCTGGGGAGGCAGGAGCGGAGGGTAAATGCGCGTGGCTGGGGAGGCAGCCAGTCACTAAGCCTACCCGGGGAGGAGGTCTGTCGAGCACATTATATCAGATTCCAGCTCAGGTCAGCCGTTGAACGGGGGACCCGTCCGTCAACAGCCGCCTTTCACTCCAATCTCGCTGTTGGATGTACACTCAGTAAAATACTCGCGCTCACTCGTTAGGACAATTATTTGCCATAAACCCCTGTATCCAGATAGCGTATCCTGCTAACCACAAGAAAAGTTAGCGATCTTCTCACAGTGCTCCATAGACTTCGCCCTGTTAACACAGTTCTTTTTAATTTTGAATTTCAAAAGCTATATTTTCTCTAAGTCTACATACACGAAGCGCTTAATTCTGAAGACATGGATGAAAGAAGTGAAAGCGGATCGCTGACCTAATGAATGATTTTGGCAGTAAATATATTCGTTTCTTCGAGATTCAGAAAATCAAGCAATTAGTATTTCAATCAGTTAGGAAGTCATTAGAGAGGTGCAGCTCCGACGCAGACGTGCTATCCGGGGCCCTAGGTTGGGTCAGCAGCAGCAGAGTCGAGGCGGCGTTCACCCACTCAGGCTGGAGACAGCCATCGCAAGGGAGAGCCATCCCTGACACACTGGTAATCCTATGACTGCGGCAGACCGCACCCGCAGTGAGAGTGAAGTGTGACACACGACCTGTGACTGGGGTAAATGACGCCCCCAGTGAGAGTGTGACAGGCTTATCCCGAACACAGGACCCGGTGGTAATGAGGTAGCCGACACCTCTCGTGAGTGACACCCGAAGAATGAGGTAATAGAGATCTTTAGACTATGGAGGGAACACAACACAGGACCTAGAATTGGTCGTGTCTCCTTAGGACACGACCCGTCACTTCATGAGCCCTTGGAAGAGGCCATCGTAGATGCCATTGCAACGTCCTCGCTTCTTATAACACCTGACGGATGCCTGAATTAGGACACAGGGCCGAAGAGGCTTCTGTGCCAGCCCCAGTCCTTCTCCCTTTCTATATATATAAACTCTCATTCTGTAACTGTCCTCCGAAGATGTGTTAATACACGAAAGCGCTCAGGATCTCGCATTTCCTTATCCATGTGTTTCTTTTTTTTCAGCATTTATAGAATCACGTGTCTGGTGAGATTTTGTGCATATATAAAATCATGTATAACTTCGGATGAATTCTGAGGGTTTCTGTCCCATAACACGACCTAAAATCAATCTGTACAATGAAATTAAAAATCATATGACGAAACGGTCAGTTTTTAGCCCAAGAATATTTGCATAAACTTAAAAAACTCAATTTTCAGAAAAAAATCCATAAATCACGAGCTTCGTCACGGGAGTGGAGACGTGGGCTCACGTCTCTAGGATCACGTAATCCCGTGATTACTACGGCTAGGTTCCCACAGGTCCCGTTCCCACAGGTGAGTCAATGTTGTGGACGAGGGAGGAGAGGAGGAGGCGCCCGCTCCCCCCCACCACACCCTCCCAGTCCAGGTAACCCAAGGCTGGCCTGCGGTGGCTCCGGAAACCCAGGCAGAGCCGCAGCCACCGCTACCCGCGCCGACGCCGCTCCCCTTACACAGCCGCATCACCAGCACCAGGATCCTGCGGCCGCTAGGGGCCTGGCTCTCATGGGAATCTGCGGGCCTCTTGTTGGGGGTCTGCAGGAAGTCTACGACAGATTACGGGCAGTTTTCACACACTTTCGAACACCCGAGACGAGTCGGCAAGGTATACTCGAGTGCAGGCGGGCGGCCCCGCTGTCTCTCCTTATGGCTCCACTCCTGGCCACTCGGCGCCCTCCCAGCCCGCCTCTCCTGCGGTGGTTCTCGAACAGAGAGAGAGGGAGGGAGGGAGAGAAAGCAGGGGGAGGAGGGATGGCAGTAAGGCAATACTGGAGTGGGGGGCGACCCCTGGCCGTGAGAGGGAGAGGGTCTGGTATAATCAGTAAGGCAGTTGTCGAGGGGCCAAGCGTATCCAGGCGACCATCTCCGATACCATCAATTAGAGAATGACGTGCAAAATGATTCCTTTATGCCACTTGTGTCCGTGTCGAGGCCCCGTGTCAAGACCCAGGCAGATATTGTTGGAGGTACGGTCGCTGGGGTGAATGTTGGGGGCGTGTTGGAGAACGGTCGCTGGGGTGAATGTTGGGGGTGTTGGAGGACGGTCACTGAGGGTAACGTTGAAGCGATGGAGGACTACCACGGAACAAGTTCAGAGCAGACATGGTACATATGCGAGAGATGACAAGAAAGTGAAACCAGATTTATATGTGCCTCAGTCCAGCGCCTCCTTAACAGCGCCAGGCTCTCTCTTGCACCAGGAGCCAGGAATGTGTTGAGGGGGATGATGAGAGTGTGACTGTGTTGTGCGGTTGGGACACTGGAGGTGCTTGTTGACGTCGGTGAGGGCTGCGTTGTTATACACGGTGCCGGTGCTCCACATACACACACACACTCACACTCACACTCCTCCGTACGGTATCATCACCTCTCACACGGCCGCTCCTCACTGCTGAACGGGAACCTGGCCGAGGATGAGGAGTCCTGTAGGGCATATCTCAACACAGTCTCGTCTCCCAGCGATGCTCCCTGGCGTAGCCTGAAATTTGTCTTAATAACTATGTAAAATACGGCACGTGAACGCGACTTGGCTAGACTTGGGACTCACTGCCGCTTGAGGCCCGACTTCCTCACTTCGATCTGGGATCACGCTTTTTTTTTTTTTGTCCCTTTGACTAGTCAGGCTGTTTGAGTCTGCGGCTCGCAGGCCTACGTACGTATCTCTTACAACCTGGCTTACATTAGGTACACTACAGAGCTCTCCTACGATGAACAGAGATCGTGCTTGAACAGCTTTCTGCCACCGGATGTTCATAATGTCTTCTCATATTTCCCTCTTGACACCTTAGATTATAGCGATACTTTACGGTCCTCCAACCCTGTCATAGCAGGCGGTAACTTCATCTGAGTTCAGACCGAAGACTAGGCCTTCCAGGACTTGCCAGGTGCAAGTTATGTCACTCCCATTTACCCGGTCTATTGGGGGTAGAAGACAGACCCCCCCCCCTCTCACCCTAGGACTTCACCAGGTATTTTCCAGAGAAGCCTCAGTGAGTTCAGTCACTCCCAGTTGTTCTGACGGTGTCAGTGCGGACTTTGAAAATGATCCCGAGTTTATTTTGTAACTTGAGAAGATTGCACGCCTTCATGGTTGCTGTTATAATACGAGGGTATTGTACTTGGAAAAGTAGAAGTGTTTTGAACTCTTCCATAATATATTTTGCATCTTCTCGTCTTGAAGGCTCGCAGTATCCATCCTTCCATTGTCTTAGACGATGATTGCTTTGCTGTGCTTGCTTAAGGTCATTAGATAAAGTTGCTCTAGAATGTCTTCCACTGGTCTCCTGTGATACAATGATATTTGTTTGCGTTTTTCTATTCTGTTCGACTTATTTTTTGTTTCACTTATACTACACCGAAGCAGTTGAAAGTATCTGTATCTATGGTGTGTGTGTGTCTGTATCTGTGTTGTAAGATATGATGATACAAATCAGAGGAGCTGTAAGTACTGTTCCCTTGGGAAAGTAACTTTTTACCGCGCCAGCCGTTGGCGTTGCTGGTCAAGAACCCTCTCGGTACAGACGCCGATCGCCGTCCAATCTCTACCTGGAACGGGTGAGGAAAGCGCCTGTGCGATGCCTCCCGTGTGAACCAAAACCTCGTCAGTTGGATGGGATCGAAAAGGGCCGTGAGACAGACGGACGGACGGGAGACAGAGAGAAAGAGTGAGTTTAAACTCGTAGTTAACAACAGGCTAACTATGAGCGGTTTAGATGAGGGGGTTCGGTGAGGGGTCTGGGTATAGGTGTGAGTAATTTCAACTTTTCAATGATAACCCAAAACAAAATAGTTACTCTTGTATACGTAAGTATGAGTAAAATATTTATGCAGTCTTTGGCTGTTAGTAATCCAATATCATTATTATTATCATTATTATCATTATCATTATCATCATTATCATTACCATAAATATTATTATTATTATCTTTATCATTACCATTATTGTTATTATTAATTTTCTAAATAATCGACGAAATAAGAAAACGGAAACGAATAAAAAAACGAATTTTCCTTGGTCGTACAACGACAATCGGCAGTTCCTGAGCAGCAGCAGGATGATGACAGACCGACTCAGGACGTGTTGAGGGAGACTGATCGTTCAGCCGGAAACGACGTGAGCTGAGTAAGAGAGTTACCACGTACGTAAGTGGCTGCCGCAAGTGTGCGGACGGCACAGCCTCCACACCTGCTTGAATGTACCACAACCACGACTACCAGCACACCACACCGCCATCTCCTCCAGCACACCACACAACCATCTCCAACACGCTACATCACCACCTCCAACTCACCACGGGACGGAAGACCACCCTCCCTCTCCTGTAGGCAAGGCCCCAGCCATTCTAACACTCTCCTGCTTGAGGACAGAGTTCTCCTCCGCAGGTAGTCAACCCAAGACATCTGTGTCTCTTGGCTTCTACCGTTGGGGACAGGAGTACTGACCCGCTGCTAGCACTGATCCGTGCAAGTGAGGAAGTAAAGGCTGTAGGACAGGGGGTTTCCCTGCTCTGAGAATAATCATGGGAGCTTTTGCTGCTTTAGTTAAATTTTTTCAGTGCTTATCTTAATGCTAATGTCGAGGGACTCCTTTTATTTTTGTCTTTAGCTTTATCTAGGATTAAGCTATCTCTTGTCTAAGCTTTACTAAAACCAGTCAGGGATCTGAAAGCTCTCGTCAGTATGGTTAAACTAGGGCAAGATTCTGAAGTGTTTAATATTGATTCATTTTGGTTATGAGTCTGTCAGCCAAAAATTGCTGTTCCCGAGACTCGTAGCAAACACACCAGACACCTGAGATTACAGCTAGCCACATACGACATGATCTACAATGTCCTTTTTGCTATTACTACTTTCGTTGCATATATTTGCGTGACTAAAAACTTAGTGACTGGTCTGAGTGTAGGTAGACTGGGTCAGGTTGGTATTGCAATAGTTTTCGACGTGATTTTCCAGTTATTGGTCACCGAAAAATCCTAACTTTCTTCATGTCATGTTCAACAATTCAACAATAGCTTCATTGTCAGTGGCACCTGTTGCTTCATTAACTCTGACGTGACGAAAAGTTAATTTAAATACTTCCTCAATCCAAAGCGTCGGTCGGAGTGACGTCACACAAAATGTCAAAAAACTTTTCCACAAAATTTTTGAAAAAAAATTAAATATGAAAATGTTTTCGTGATAACAGGAAGTACTTTAATGATCTCAAATACTTATCATCCTCATATCAGGAAATTTTCATAAAATCGTTTCCAAATGTTGACATCCGAAAATCTCCAACAGATTCGGACAATCATTATTTTCGATATATTTTTTTTTGTATCATTTTTCATTTTCGATATATCTTTTTTTTTGTATCATTTTTCCGCTTTATGTTGCCTCGGTCAGCAACTCGCATTTGTGTCCCTCGTAAAGTATATGTGATGGAAGGTAAGGCATTGTCCACCTAGGATTTTTTCCTGACTGTCCAGCGAAGTCCACCTGTTCTTCAGCATCATAATACTCTTGATTTGCTCCAAAATCTAAATTTATATCTGACAGTTCTGACTGGTTCTCCCTTGACAGCGTAGATTATTTTGTCAGCAGAACGGAATAAATGACGTTTTAAATTTTCGGATCGTGTAAGTGAGACGGTTCGACGTTTTAAATTTTCGGATCGTGTAAGTGAGACGATTCGAACTATCGATTCGCCATGAATGAATCACCAAGCTCTTCCTCGACAGTCGGGGAATCTCACGAGTGTGAGGCAAGCGACATATGTACGGCACTTGTTTGTCGGGTCGGCTTGCCCTCTTTGGCCCTCTCTTCCTCGTCAGCCTGGCAAGCCCCAGACCTCACCATGGCTGCAGAGCGTTAGTGTCACGAGTTCCTGTCCTTGGCTTGCCCTAAGATGGCGTTAAAATCGTGACCGAGAACAAAGGCACTCCGGGCCAGCCACGTGAGGGCGATTGTTGTGGCCGAGAGCGGCCTGTGTCAGCCACACTGACTGCGTGTCCACCACGCTCTTCGCCACCCCCAACCCCTTTCCAAGCGGTGGCCATTGTCTACCTCCGCTTCATCTCTTTCAGCAACGAGCCAAGTCTCTCTCTTTCTATATATATATCTGAGGCTCCTCCTGCCGACTGAGAAATATCAGGTTGCCATCCGACCCCGAAATTGCAGTACTCCGCCACTACCACTGGACTGCCCTTGTCTGTAGAACCTGCAGAACCGAGGGGCCCTCCAGCACATTCCAGGTAATTGTTGGGTGATCGCAGCCCAGATTACCCGGACAGGATATCGAGGCTCCTTCTATACCTGGAGCTCTCCTCCACTACAGCCGATCTGACCACCTACACCTTTGCTGCAAATTGGCCCTCCTGATTCTCCGTCGTGTTGGGGGGTGAGGTGGCCGTGGCTGAGCTTGGTATCTTCTCTTGTGCCCCAGGGAGACTGACAGGGACGTTCCAGACACCACCGCTCTAGCTGGATGGTGGGGGAACAAGAGCGGCGTGGGGCTCCCACCTCCTTCCTCCTCCTCCTCCGCTGGGCTCGGCCGCCATCAGCTCGGTGCCTCCTGTTATTACCATGCCATACCTCAACCAGTGCCAGCCCTGCGCCTCACCATCGCCCTCACTGCTGCATTATTCACAAGCGAAGGACACCTGATGTGTGCGTGAGTGTGTGGCAAGCGGGCCAACACGCGACACCCGACACTACTGTATCTCCCCGAAGCCTACTCAAAGAGTAACGCCGCAAACACCTACTTGCCTCTACCCTCCAAGTGCAGCACTGACCTATCGTGAGGCAGGGCAGCACCAACCTGACCTGGGCCCGTTAATGGGACAACACGGATCCATCGTGTCCCAGGGGAAGCACCAACCTGACCTGGTGCCAATAGTAGCTTAACTTCACACAACTCCAGGCAGGACACATACGTAAACTTTGGCCAGGATATGCCGCATCTGCGGCAACAAATTAGACCTGAAGAAGGCGAGGTGAATACGTATACAGTACGCGCGAGAAACAGGATTACACTTTTTACATGAACACAGGAGGAAAACACAACCTGATACGGGAGGAGACCACAACCTGATACAAAACTGTAGCGTTTCTGTAGCTCTACATATGGCGGTGGAGTCGAGCTACCAACGAGAGGAGGACGTAAGGTCGAGGCAAGAAAGAACACGGGCGAGGCCAGCACACCCCCCTGGGGAACAACACATTCATCTCCCACACGGTGTTAATTATCTCGAGACGCGAGGAATGGACGGAGGAGCAACTGGGTGAGGCTGGATCCTTTTTTTTTCTCTCTCTCTCTCGTCTGCGTCTGGGAGGCCGATAAGGCTTGTGGGAGGGGGAGAGGAGGGAGGAGGGTCAGGGGGTAGTTGCCCCACGGGAAGGGGCGAGGTGGGGTTCTCCCCCCCACCATATTACGTCAGCGGGCACCAGGATCACCAGTCTACCCCCTCCCTCCCTTCGGCCGGCCAGACTGCACGCCACACGCTACTTGTGCACGACTCGCTGCTACTTATGGTGGCGGGACACGCTCCTGGAGGTGGTGCCGGCTACTTGGGCCATGACGGAGTGTGACAAGCCTGTGCAATCTGGGTAACCTTATCAGTCGGCTACGGGACGGAGCCGCAGATACCCTGAGTGATCAGAGGAATAACACAAGACCTTCGTCCAAGATCAGAGTGCGAGGGTGGAGACGAACCTGGGAAACGGACACAGTTCTGTTTTGATTTACAAAAAGATTCTTTCGGTTTTCGAGACCTCGTTTCCCTCCATAGAGAGGGCGCTAGGGTGTCTCCCCACCTGTTGAACCACTCGGGTCACGTCTGTATCTTCTTCAGGAGGTGGTCAGGTCTTCAGCGGGGGATGCACGACGATAGGAATGCCTTCGCCTGGACAACACCTTCGGCAGTAGTCGCGGGGTTCCCTCAGCGTGTTGGTGAGGGTGGCGTGGCAGGCAGACGTGGTGTGAAAGTGAGGGAGGTCAGTGTTGGGGGTCAGTGGTGGTGTTGTTTGTGGCGGTGGTGGTGGAGGAGGAGGAGGAGGGGATCGTGTCAAGGAGGGTTTAAGAAGTGAATGGGGTCACCACAGGTCAGCTGGCCTGACTGAGGGTCACGGCAGTAAAGGTCAAGTGTACTACAAACAAAGTCTCTACACAGATAGCGCCACTGCGCACCACCAAGCACTCCAAGCTTTCTTAAAAAAAATAACAAGTGACAAACTGTGTCACCAGAAAGAGATGTTGGTCCCCGCTTCTCTTCACCATCCTCGCTACTGACGAAGGTTGTGGTTGTGAAGATAACAGTACACCTGACTGAGACAACGTCCAAGCGCACATGTGCTGAATCAAGGCATCAGAAGGAACATGTGTGGGAATCGGAACATGTGTGGGAATCAGTCAGAAGTAAACAATACCACGATGGAAAGAATGAAAAAACTTGATATGATTGCCACTGATGATCTCACCTAATGACCATAATTAGACGAGTACTATGGCACTAACATATATATAGTAAGGCCATTAGAGACATTTAAAAAAAAAAGCGTAGAAAAGCCGCGTTATGTCCTTCGTAATATTACGTTTACATCTCTTCGCATCAGTGCTTCAGGCGCCGGTGTTAACTAACACCTGCGCACGTCACTTACCACAGGCAATGATTCCACACTTAAATAAGATAAAAAACAAGAGGTGTGGAAGGGGAACTCAACTCCCCCCACCCTCAAAAAAAAATAAACACCGAATATATGACATATATGTGAAAAACACCGCGGAAAAACTGGCCCCCAACTTGGGTACAACATCGCTTGAGTTAATGGAGGATCGGGCGTAGTGCAGTGTACGACACAGTGCTGAGCAGGAGAGATAAAGCGATGACCACAGAGGAGTGGATACTACAGGTCGTGGATCAGTAATACATAGACATATACAGCTGAGCAAACGGGTACAGAAGACCCTGTTGCTTTGTAATAGTGTTACCTGCTGACCGTAATCATTTATTTCCTTTCTATCCATTTCCTGGTATATTTTTACGTGGTGCAAATGACCGTCTCTTGTTTCCACGAATGAGTCTATTGTTTCACACTATTTATGACAAACGATATGAAACAATGACAGACACTGGTATAACATTGTTACGACTTGGGGGCTTATTTATAAAGTTCTCCAGATGACTGACAGCACCTTCTACAGTGGGAGGAATTGCCAAAGTGCAAAGATAATATTTCCTAGCTCACTGTGACACTGCCAGGAAATCTAAACCACCGGGAACGACTGAAGACTCAGAGGCTGTGCTCTGTGGAACGCTGACGGGAGAGATATATACCAGGGTTATAATCCAGGTGGGCTTAGTTCTAAAGGTGTAGTCGAAAGCACCTCCCTCTTGCTATAGCAAGCACGGAACACTACACAGTGCTGCCACTGACAACAAAAGATGCCGTGAGTACAGTGGGGTAAAGCATTTTGAACAACCGGGACCCAAAATTGCTTAACAGACTGTAGAGCATGTCACTCAGGCGTATCAGACACACAGGAATGTAACAAATGTAACACTGAACAATGTGTTTCGTGTCTGTATCCACATTGTTTAGTGTATATTGTCTTGGTTATTAATGTATCATTATTAATATCATTAGTATTATTGTTATTATAATTATTATTATTATCATTATTATTATTACTATTATTATAATTATTATTATTATCATTATTATTATTATCATTATTATTATTATTGTTATTACTATTATTGTTATTATCAAAATCATTGTTGTTATTCTTAGTATTATCATTATTATTATTACTATTATTACTATTATTATTATTATTATTATTATTATTGCTATTATCAAAATCATTGTTGTTATTCTTAGTATTATCATTGTTATTATTACTATTATTATTATCATTATTATTATTACTATTATTATCATTATTATTATCATTCCAGTATTGCTATGAATAATCATTATCATTATCATCATTATTATTATTATCATTATTGTTATCATTTATTATCATTACCATTAATAATAGTAATAACAATAATAATAATAATAATAATAATAATATTAATAATAATGATAACAGTGATAATAATAATAATGATAATAATAACAATAATAAGTGATACTATCATTACCATCATTATTCGTCATAAGGATACATCCACTGGCGAGCCTGCCGCTGGCCCAGCTGTAGGAATACACAACTCCAGACATCAGTCACGTTATGCCAGATTTCCATCAGATTCGGCGGAAATCAGGAACGTACGTGGGATATGCAGAACTGAGCAGGACCCAAGTGAATGCCCTGGTGGGTCGCAGGCATCCCCAGCCATACTCACCAAACGGCCACAAACACGGCCCTTACACGACCTTCCCCAACGGTACAGACATTCTTGATCCACTGTACCTACTAATGACCGGTAACGCTTGTTGAAGACCTGGCCTTTCCCTGCGTTTGGGCAAGCTTGAAAAGCAGACACGTGTGAGAGTGTAGCAGCGTGAGGTACGAGTGACCTTTGTGAGTGTAGAGCATAGCTGGGCAGGCACCATGGTGCTATACCAGTGGCTTTAAGAAGGGTCACAGTGTAGGATACAAAGCGATGAGACTGGCCGAGTGAGAGGGCTTAGCTCCGTTGAAGCTTGCGACAGTCCGACAACTCAAACTCACAAGCAGACACACACACACGTACAGAGTGAGCCCCTCAAGATATTAAATATAAGACAACGTATCGACAAATACAAGGATCTAGGAGTGAAAATAAGTGTGTGATATCTATACTTTGCCCCTAATCAACCGGACTGTTATATACAGTTACGTGTGTCCTCTCCCGTCCCACACTTGCAACCCTGTGTACCGTCAGGAGCCAACGCTTCCACCTCCCTGCCGCCCTATACCCCGTCACCTCAAGCACAGTTGCCTGGGGCGTGTGGCGTGCCGTGAAAACCCTGCCAGTCTGTCTTTCCTCCAAGTTACAATGAACTGTCTAACTGTCTCACCTTTGATTAACTGTGCGACAAGGGCAAGAAGGCGGTGAGGGTCACGTCGTTTGTGTGTGTTCGGTGGAAGAAAGGAGTGAGGCGGGGGCGCGCCAGGTCCTCCCTGTATGAGGGGTGGGAAGGAGGTAGTGAGAGGGCCACCATGTCGTCCCTGAGGGAGGGAGGGAGGTAGGGAGAGGGTAATGAGGGCCATGTCGCTCGTCCCTGTGCGTGGGAGGGAGGGAGGGAGGGAGTGCTCAGCATCCTCCCTCCAGCCTCCACGCTTCAGCGGAAGTGACGTAGCGAGTCAAGATGGCCGGGGGAGGGAGGGAGGGGCGGCGCACACTGACTAAGGCGCTGTGATCCAACCACAGAAGCCGCTGCCGCCCTCAGTGGAACCCAAGTGCCCCGGCCCGGGTGCTGTGACCCCAGACACAGCCGCTGCCGCCCTCAGTGGAACCCAAGTGCCCCGGCCCGGGTGCTGTGACCCCAGACACAGCAGCTGCCGCCCTCAGTGTAACCCAAGTGCCCCGGCCCGGGTGCTGTGAGCGTCAGTGCTAACACACTACTCTGTGTATACGCTTTGTGGTGTAATAGGTGGAGGTAGGGTGTAGACGGTATGGCTTGCTGGGGTAGAAGGTGGAGCTATGGTGGCGGAGATGGTGGAACTAAGGTGGTGGAGATGATGGAGATGGTGGAGCTATGGTGGTGGAGATAGATGGTGGAGCTCGGGTGTAGGACGTGTTGGTGTAGACAGCGTCGCTGTGTAAAAGTTGATAAGGTTATGGGGTACATCTCCGCCCGAGACCCGGTGTCCACGCCCCGTCTCTCGAAAGCCGGTGATGAAAATAACTGAAGATTTCAAATGCCAAAATCATTTGTGGATTGCAGGGGAAAAAGCTATTTAATCTGGTGGTTTGTGGCGGGGCAGAATCTCACTGCCGGAGACTCTCACCGTCGGAGTATCTCACAGCCGGAGGATCTCACTGTCTGAGAATCTCACTCTCTAAGAATCTCACTGCCGGAGACTCTCACTGTCTGAGAATCTCACTGCCGGAGACTAAAAATCACCGCCGGAGAGGAAGAATAAAATCGAAATTATCAGATTTTCCTTCACTACCTTCAAACAGGTTATCGTGTGACAACCTGACGCCTGGCCGGGCCTAAAGCGAGGCAAGTGGACGGGCCAAGAGCGTGGCGAGGGCAGACAGCGGATGAGGCAGCAGACGAGGCAGCAAGAAGAGCAGTAGAGGCAGCAGGGAGAAGAGTAGGGGGCAGCAGAAGGATAACAAAGGCAACAGAAGAACAGCCAAGGAAGCAGACGGAGTACTAGAGCCAATAGGGCAGAGAAGACACCCTACGAATGCGAGTGGTTGGTAATTAGAGCCAAGTAGTTTACGATAGGAATCACGATCGACGTAATTTACCGGAAGCAGCCGACGGTGGGGCTGGGGCGCACAGCGCGACTGGCCTGGCGGTCACAGGCGACACTCTCAACACGACACGACCCTCCACGTGAACCTCCTGCAGAAGTGTAGCTCCTGAGGAACACCCGAACACGAGAGGGGACATGTCGCGCACCCAGCCGACCTTACCACGGCTCCCATACCCCCACTGATGGATGCCATGGCTCCCATACCCCCAATGATAGATGCCACGGCTCCCATACACCCACTGATGGATGCCATGGCTCCCATACCCCCACTGATGGATGTCACGGCTTCCATACCCCCACTGATGGATGTCACGGCTTCCATATCCCCTCTGATGGATGCCATGGTTCCCATACCCCAACTGATAGATGCCACGGCTCCCATGCCCCCACTGATGGATGTCACGGCTTCCATACCCCTACTGATGGATGTCACGGCTTCCATACCCTAACTGATGGATGCCATGGCTCCCATACCCCCACTGATGGATGCTACGGCTCCCATACCCCCCCTGATGGATGCCATGGCTCCCATACCCCAACTCATAGATGCCACGGCTCCCATACCCCCACTGATGGATGTCACGGCTTCCATACCCCCACTGATGGATGTCACGGCTTCCATACCCCAACTGATGGATGCTACGGCTCCCATACCCCCACTGGTGGATGCCATGATTCCCATACCCCCTCTGATGGATGCCACGGCTCCCATACCCCCACTGATGGATACCACGGCTCCTGTACCCCCACTGATGGATGCTGCGGCTCCCATACCCCCACTGATGGATGCAACGGCTCCCATATCCTCACTGGTGGATGCTACAGTCCCCATACACCCCTGGTGAGGGTGAGGCCGTCAAGCACCTCAGACACAAGCTCGAGTGGAACGGATCGGCCGACACCCTCACCGCGCCCGTTGTGTCGACACTCCTCACTGGTGAGCTGACTGGCCCGGAGATCGATGGCGGAGGTCAGGTCACCGATGCCCTTTTCTTCTTCGCTGAGGAGTCTCCTCTACGTGAGGAGGGGAGGGGAGGGGAGGGGGGGACCAACCGCCGTCTCAAAGGAGAT
This sequence comes from Panulirus argus, assembly GCA_038088735.1. Lineage (NCBI taxonomy): Eukaryota > Metazoa > Arthropoda > Malacostraca > Decapoda > Palinuridae > Panulirus > Panulirus argus. Next base: position 10,054 of record JAYMFT010208085.1, on the reverse strand, counting down.
CTGATTCCCGACACAAAGCCTCAGATTCCCGAATCATTACAACGAGCCCCGCACTCATCTGTCTTCCGCTGCCGACGACCGGGGGGGGGGGGAGAGCCCCCCTCTCCTCACTCTGTGCTCGAGGGAGGGAGGGGGTCCGTCCCTGCCCCCCCCCACCCCCCCACCCCGATGAAACTGCTCGTCTTGAGGGAGAAATAGTAGGTAGGAAGAAGAGGTCATCTCCCACACAGCCTGGACGGTTGGTGGTGTTAGAGGGCGCTGTGGGCAAGCTGCTGGTGGTTGGTTGGTTGGTTGGTTGGTTGGTCGGTCGGTCGGTCGGTCGGTCGGTTGGTTGGTTGGTTGGTCGGTTGGTTGGTCGATTGGTTGGTTGATTGGTTGGTCGGTTGGTTGGTCGGTTGGTTGGCACGGAGGGCCTCACAAGAACCTGGCTATGAAGTTACGGAGGAAAGAGAGCTCGACGTCATGGCGGACGCTCTGAGCGGGTATGGGGGAAGCCAGTCATTTCGGTCAATAATGCGACTTGATAACCACGGGGTTGACCGGGCCATTACGGCACCACAACTAACCTTCCCGGGCCCGGCCTGGCGGGGCCCCACCAGCAATACAGTTTAAAAAAAAAGTAGCTCTAATCACGTCGGTGGGAGGGGTTGGCTCTTGGGGAGAGAGAGAGAAAGAGAGGTCGGGGGAGAGGGGAGGTTAGCTGTCGCACCAGCCGAGGCTCGAGTCAGTCTGAATCAAGTCGGTAATTGCTGTTTCTGAACCCCTGGCAAATGGCAACCACAAGACTCCTTTTTTTTTTTCTTGTCTTCGCTACCGAGCCGCAGAAAACTTCGATCACGACGGAGCCTTGCAGTGCAGACGGATGGCTTCCTCTCTCTTCCCCCAGCACGATCCATTGTGGAACGGCGGCTAAAGGCTTGTATGCCCTGCTACAGGCACGGAGATGAAGAGCGAGGGAGGGAAGGAGGAGGAGCAGGAGGAGGGAAGCTGGGTCTTTTACCTCCATCGAGTCGGTATATAAATACCGATCACTGTTGACCCGGGCGCTTCAGGATGACCCAAGTTGCAGCGGCAAAACATGCCAGAAGAAGATGTGGGTCTTGGGTCAACAGACGGGGGCGTCACCGTTGAGGAGAGTGAGGTGAGCTCAGAGCGCGCCCCTGCCTCTGAGACCCAGCCCCCAGAGATCCCGAGCTTCAGGAATCGGCGTTAGAGCGACGAGAACGGCTGGAGGAGGAGCATCATCCCTTGCCTCTCCTCCCCGGGTTGGTGGGGTCTCGGGGTGCCGTAGGCTACCGCGCGCTCTCTTGCGGTCGCCCGGGTCAACAACTCGCCCGCAAAGATTACCCAGACTCCTGTCGGCGCTGGCGAGAGAGAGAGAGAGAGAGAGGTCCTCACTCCTTCCTACCCGGGCATATTAACCAGTCGCCTTTACCAGCTACCTACCAGAGCAGGTTCCCTGGCAAGAGCGGCGCGTGCTGGCGCACTTCCCAAGATCACTCGCCTGGCGCAGTGCTGCACACACACACACACACACACTCGACACACTCGTGATAACATGATTAAGATTAATCAGATAACAAGTCCCATTAACCATCTACTTGCTGAACTCAAATCACTTCCTGTTGGGAGAAGTCTATCAGAAGCGTAACTAATAAATATTTTTCAAGGTGATTATTCACCAATGTACCGCTTTGGCGCTTTTACATATACAAAGAAATTATGCACAAAGACCTGCCTTTGAAACACGTACGGGGAGACAAACATAAACCTTTTTCAAGAATTTCTGATCACGTTAAAATCTAATCACCCATTCATAACTGCCCTAAGACCCCCTTGGCTAACAAACTACTGTCTTCGTAGTATCCACTACCTCTTTCTCGAGGCTCCTGCAGCAGTCCAATGCTGCGCTACTTCCAGTAGCAGGGCAATGTGAACCCCTTTGGAGTGCGAAGTTCTTTGACGAGATTGTACACTTATTAATGCAGCCTTGCCAAAAGATGAGTTTTCACTCGCGGTGTAAACTAGAGAAGGCGGAGTCCGGTAACACTTGAGATCTGTTGAAGACAAGATGGTTGACATGTGTCCCTTTTGGGAACGTGACAATAAGCGAAAAATTCTCGGTCTTGATTTGCCAAATTGGACGGAGCAATTGGGGTCAACACCACCCAGGGATTCAGGTCAAGATGTGACCCGGCAGGAGAGGTCAGCAATATCCAGAAAGGTCAGTTATACCGTGGGTTCAGCCCATGACGTAACTAACTCTCAAGGTCAGGGTAGGTCATGACGTGACCTTGCGGGGGAGGTCAGCGACATCCAGAGGATCAGCTGGTCATGACGTAACTCGGGTGGGGGAAGGGGAGAGGTCAGGTCAGTGACGGGACCCGGCAGGAGAGGTCCCCGACATGCAGAGATCGTCAGGTGAAGACGTGACCCCGGCAGATCTGCCAGCAAGAGCTCTCGACCTGACCCCGTCTTTGGACCCCGGGTTGCCGATTTGCCTCAACGTCACACATCTCGTGTCGCGGGAACGTGCGTGCTCGTATGCAAATTTTGAAGCCCAGGAAGAAAGAAAGAAAAATCGTCGAGCAGAGTAGGACCAGCGGGACCACATCAACAGCCTGGGAATATTGTGCAAGTACGAGTGTTGGCAGCAGGGTATGGCTTGTCACTGGTGGCCGGCAGTACTGGCTTCTAAGTGTTGGTAGGACAGTCTGACCCCCTGAAAGTTGGCATGTAAGCACGGCAGCTAAGTACTGGCACCGGTGGGGAAGGTGTCTGGATGTTGGCAGGCGTGGGGAGGAAAGCTTTTCAATGTTGGCTGGCCCAAGTGGCCACATAAGTGTTGGGAGACCGGTGTGACCTCGGCACTATGGTATATAGTTGTGTTGGCATGCAAGTGGTAGCCTCTGCCAACATCACATGTACACATTGTACCTTCCTCCAGCCAACATCGCCACTCCCACCAACAGCCAACAACCACTACGGTAAAAAATGGGAAAAAAATAAAAAGATTTTTAACTACCCTAATTTCCAGATACTATAAACAAACGTTCTAGTCAACTGCGACCACAAGAAATACTAATCACGAGGCAGCGTAAAGCGTCCCTCTTGAGACACCGTTCGCAGACGCCTGGGGTAAGATCGGGGAAGCCCTTAGGTTAGGTTAGGTTAAGAGGGAGTCGGTCTCCGGGCGCCTCGGGACGGGTTTTTGTGAGGATCCGCGTGGAGTGCCGGCAGGGAGACGCACCTGGGTACCCGCGTGGAGTGCCGGCAGGGAGACACACCTGCGTGGCCAAGGAAGGAAATCTGGGCAGTGATTCTGGTCGGGGCGGACGGATGCAAAGCTTGAACCAGCGAATGAGAGGAGGAGGTGACGGCGGAGTTACTGCCACAGTGGGAGGAGTGGCGGGGACGCTGCCTGAGTATATAGTATATACAGAGCGAGGAAACGTGGCTCCTTAATTACCTTAGTAGTTCCCGCTGTTGCGGGTGTTGAGGTCAAACACTGGTGGGATTCTTTGACAAGAACACCGCCCGACCGTCTGGGAAGCAAGAACATCCCTGGGTCAAACCAGACTACCGAAATGTAAAATATTTCGTACTTCGCACCACATAAAGGTCGCGGACCTGTGGGGCGTCTCTCCCCAAAGGAATGTGGTCGATGGGGCGCCGGGCCAGCGTCCCGTTCGTAATAAGAGACGCTGTACTTATTCCGCGTCCAATGAGCTCACAAAAAAACAGGCGCCAGGAGAGAGATGATCCAGAAACTGTAGTATTTAAACACAGTTTGATAAACTGTGATTACTGGCCGATTTGTCTGCAAGAGAAGTGATCACTGACGAGTGTCATATGAAGAAGTGTAGACAAATAGGCACGTGGCACGCATGTAAGTCGGAAGCTTACCTAAGAGCAGTCTTCCGAGGTCTTCTACCCTCATAGCTCGGGCTTGACCCAGACTGCTGAGTTGTGGGCTGTTGATCGACCAAATTGTTCGAAGCCGCGGCCCGCAGGCACATGTAACCACGAGAGCCTGGCTGGGCTGGTCGCTGCCAACGTCCTCTAAGTAAGTCCTTGCATGTAACTCGAGGGTGACTGAGTCTCTCACCCTACACTCGGGGCGAGGACCTCGGGTCAAGAACTGACTACAATTCCCAGGCAGATAACTAACTTACATATAAGTGAAATAAGAACGAAAACCAGAACACCGGAGGTCACACTGAGATGCCGTTGCCACACGGTGTTTTTCGGCTCCTGTCGGTTGAGATTGTGTGACCCAACAGGCAAGGGTGTGCAGGCAACAGTAGCTGCCAGTTTGTGTTGAGTGGGATGCGGATCTTCACATGTGTGGCCGCCGTATCAGAACGTGCGGCCAAGATGACCATAATAACACCGACCCAATATTCTCCCGGTGGCGGAGGGGATCAAGTTGCATCACGACTGGAGGGAAACTTGCTGGAAATAAAATAACTTTTATAAAACATCTATGAAGAATTACCCCCCAGAGAAAATGTTCGGAAAAATGTACGAATTTCGAGAGTTTGATCCTCCATGGTATAGAGACGCAGTAAGAGGTATGCGATATAAGGTCAGACCACAGTCACTGCCAATGTAAGAGCCACACAAGACACCTTCTTTCTCGAGGAGGTAGAGCTGGGGTAGAGAAGGTCAGAGGCAAGTCGGCTGCTTGACATTCTCCAGCACTTGAGAAAAAAAAAAGGTGGTAAAAAGAAGCCGTTAAATGATCTGTGGCCATCCGACATTACTACTGTGTGGACCTGCTCTCAGGACGGGCGGCAGGGTGAGGAGTGGCAGGGCGAGGACGTACCCTGGAGGAGTGGAGGGGTGAGGACGTACTTGGAGGAGTGAGAGGGTGAGAACGTGATTGAAGGGGCAACAGTGAGGAAGTAGTTGGGTGAGGTCGTACTTGGAGGAGGAATGGCTGGACGAGGACGTACTTGGAGGAGGAGAGGCAGGGTGAACACGTACCTGGAGGGGAAGGGGGTAGGGTGAAAGGTGAGGACGTACCTGGGTGGGTGGCAGGGTGAGGACCTCCCTGTAGTAGGAGTGGCAGTGTGAAGACGTACCTGAAGGAGGAGGAGGAGCGGGACGAAGAGGTACCTGAAGGAGGAGGAGCAGGGCGAGGATGTACCTGAAGGGGGAGGAGCGGGGCGAGGACGTACCTGAAAGAGGGGTGGCAGGGTTGGACGCACCCGAAGGAGTGGCGGGCGCCCGAGGCTCCCCACCAGGCAGGTAGTCCCGGCCGAAGCCCGTTGCAAAAACTGGTGCTACGCGCTCTAAAATATTCCGCTGCACTCAACACTCGTCGTAACAGACATGTCGACTCCGGGAGGAACTGGCTCCTTGTTATAGCATTACCATTCCAGTTCTCATCTATGTAATGTGTATTGCGATAGCCAACCGGCTGGCTAGTCGTTGACGCAATTGAAGCTGAAATGATTGGACGAGGTCTAAACTACCTTACCTCAAAGCGATGAAAAAAAACTTCGCAATATTTACGGCATTCGGGATACACCAAGAAAGCGCTCTCTTAGAACATCGTCAAGAGAATGGACAAAGTCCCCTGTTACTCCATAAACCACATCAAATCATCTACTTAAGCAGTCCTAAGAAAATAGAATACCTCATAGCAAATAAAGTTTAAAAAGATCACGTTGATCACAAACGTATCATTTAATCAAAAGTTATAAATAAATAAATAAATATATAAATAAATATATATATATATATATATATATATATATATATATATATATATATATATATCAGAAGTCTAAATATCAAATTTATATGAAAAAATCAGATTTCATTGCATAAAAAATCAAAAATTTATAAAAATTCTATCGAGAAAAAATTTCATTAACACCTCTTCTATGCTTTCAGAGGTAAATCACGTAAGGGATTATTACCATAAAAGTAATTTAAATGCTCATTATCTCCCGGCAATTAGCGCGTGCGACCCATAATGATGAGGTTTGCCGTGTAATTACTGTCCGTCCGTCCGTGCGTCCGTCCGTCGGTGATCGCGTTCCCCTATGGCCCGAAATTGAAGGTCAACAACTTGTCATCTGTCACAGTTGAGAGAAGAACCTCCCCCCCCCCCGGGCGGGTGGGTGGGTGGGGGAATCTCTCTCTCTCTCTCTCTCTCTCTCTCTCTCTCTCTCTCTCTCACACGGCCCCGTCGCGATGAACTTTGAACACGTTCAAATGACGCGATAGGCGTCGGAACTTGATCACGAAAAGAATTAGATAGATAGATAGATAGACAGACAGGGAGAGAGAGAGAGAGAGAGAGAGAGAGAGCACCTGTCGTCTCATTTCTCGCAAGTAATTCCCTGCCTCATTTAGTCAACTCTTCCAAGTGCTTCAATAAACAGTCTCTCTTTCCTAATTCACACAAATCAATGTACACCAAGTGAACATCCATCGTATAAATCAAAGATTTTTATACTGTCTTTTTACTTGTTTGAGTTTCATCATAAACTATTATCCTTCAAAGAGAATAATGTATATAATCAATGAATATGAAATGAAAGGAGTTAACGTAATACACGTTTTCTATGAAACTGGCGAGAATTTAGGTTTCAGGCGACACTAAAGACAACTTATTTCTGTCCTAGATTCTGGGAATGATAAGATTTGATGCTGTGACTTTGGTCTGTGAGTAGTGTAGGAAATATACTTAATACCTGCGAGAGGAAGTAAAAAAAGCTTAAGAAAATGGGAAGAGGAGTTCTCTTAAGAAAGATGTGGAGTAAAAGAAAAACTGTGAAGTGTGAGTAAAGGAACATCAAAAGGGGAGAAAACGGGGAAAGTGAAAAGAAAATGGGTTGCAGACGAATGTACTGGAGAGGGAGAGAACGTGAGAGACAGAGAGAGAGAGAGAGAGAGAGAGAGAGAGAGAGAGAGAGAGAGAGAGAGAGAGAGAGGAACGGGGAGAGGCTGGTTCACAAGAGAATGGGAAGAGAAAGCAATTCAGAAGCAAGGAAGGCCAAGCGTCACACTCCTAAACCTCACCACCTCCAGCCTAGGATACTGTAGGATCACAAGCTGTAGGATCTTGTACGTAGGACTCCCCTGCCTTTCCTTACCTTACCGTCCTACATCTGTATAATCCTACGTGTGTAATTGTCTTTATCAAGCTCTCTCATTTATTTTCTCCTACATATGCACGTATCTATGATCGCTATTTGTGTGTTGCGGGGAGAGAGTTTTACACTCGTGTTGACTCGTCTCCTAACCTTGTATATATGTATTAAGTCTTCACTACTGTGCACACACACACACACACACACACACATACATATATACATACACACACACACACACACGCACATACATACACACACACATACATACACACACATACACACACATACATACACACATACATACACACACACATACACACATACATACACATACCTACACACACACACACATACATACACACACATACACACATACATACACACACATACATACACACACACATACACACAGATACATACACACACATACACACACATACATACACACACATACACACATACATACACACACACATACACACACACATACATACACACACACGTGTGGCGTAGCTTTTAGGTTTACTGACCATGAGCCACGCACGGGACAGCCCAGGTTCGAATCCTGGGCGAAGCCGCTGGCCCACAGCCAACCCAGGTGTTCTTTTCTCCCGTCGGGACGTGTCGCTTTATGGGATTCCCATTGGCTGAGGCTCGTGTGTGTGTGTGTGTGTTTGTCATACGAACGCTTGACGGCCTGACAGCAGAACTCCCTCGAAGAACAGACGAGATCCCGAACACGTTCAACTGCGGGGGGGGTTGGGGGGGATGTATGTATATACATAGGCTCGCTGGCTAGTCTGTGGCCAAGGGAGGAGGGAAGGGGTAGGGGGTGTAGGGTGGGGGGTACCTGGGTCGAGTCGTCTTCCGCCCGCTTGAGTTCTTCCACCGACATACGTTTATTTTTTTTGGAGTTTCAAAAAGGAAGTTTTTTTTCTTTTTTTTGGGGGGGAAGGAATTTGATTTACATACATATATATGACGAGGCAAATTTGGTTCGGAGTTGTTGGAGGTACTTGTTGTCGTTGTGGGTTGGAAGGGGAGTTGTGGGGGGGGTTTTGTGGTGGTGGGGGGTAAACCAGCGCTTCCTGTTGCCCCCTGTCGTGTACTACACACACACACAAACACACACACCAGCCTATGACAGGTGTGTGTGTGTGTGTGTACACACACACACAGGAGCAAAGATATGTTACATATATACAAGGTTAAGTAAGGTAACTTAAGCGACGGGGCAACACGAGTGTAAAACTCTCTCCCCATAACAGACAATAAGTAATTACATAATCACACACACACACACACACACACACACACACACACACACAGTGACCGGACATGACAAAATACTTACCTTAGATGAAGAAAAAAAAGGTGAGGAAAGCTTTGAATGAGACACAAGCAAAACTATGTAAATCCACGCAAGGAAAAATAATATCTTAAGGAAGCAAAGACGTTTGAAAAAATGTCTCTGAACAAAATTCGGAAAATATTCAGTAATGATAAATGGTTTATGTCTTATGCCTGCTGTGAAATAAGCCTGACATAACTGCATTATCATTATCATTATTATTATTATTATTATTTTCTAAAGACGTAGAGATCAAGACCCCGAGATGAGGAAGTCAAAAGACCCTTAGATGTGGAAGTCAAGGAAAAAATGCCATAATGTAGAGGGAGAGCAGTGAGGAATTCAAATGAGCGGATACTGTTAAGTGAACTGAATTCAATCAAGGTCTGTCCGTCGGTAACACAAAACGATAAAGGAATGAAAATGACCTAAAAACCTTTTGCAAAAAATAAAAAATAATAATTTGCGAAGCTTAAGCTGTTTATTCGTAAATACAAGACTGGAATATCTCGTTCTAAAATATGTGGAAGTCAAGACGTGAAAGAACGGGAAACAGCCACGGTTTAGGTCCTTATTAACAGAAAGACGTATCGCACGATTTGCATACATAATGAGGGTTATTTTTCCTTTCATGTTTGCGACTGTCTATTATATCTGCAGGGCCCAGAGTTTACTGAGAGCGTATTGTTATGAAATGAAAGACACTTGCGTTGGACTGAGGCATTGCATCATGCAATGCTTGCATCGCAACACCAAGCGAAAGGGTTATGAATATAGATATGGTGTAACCCTTGCCCAAGAACACTGAGCGAAAGGGCTAGAATTTATGCATCAACCCTTCTTTTTTTTATATATACATATATACATTTACCTCCATGCATATTACACAAAGCTAAATCACTCCGTAAAAAGGATATCTAATACACTTTAATGGAGTCAAATAACAGGAGGGAAAATGATTGAAGAATGAATGTAAACAGACCCAGTAATGAGTACACGCTTTCAACACATTTTCAGTACATTTCAAAATGAATTCCCTTCCCCCATAAGTCAGGGTCAACATGGGGTTTATTTACAATTGCAATGCTTCGACTGCCCGAAACTTGGTTTATTTGAAACCCGAATGCTTCGAATCCCTTGAAACTGGTTTAATAGAAAAGAGGCGTGCTTGGAATGCATTGAAACTGGTTTGTTCTAAACTGAAAGTCTTTGCATAGATCAAAACTGGTTTTAACTGACACAGGACCACTTGGGATGGACCGAAACTGGTTTATATGGAACAAAAGCTCTTCCAATGCCTCGAAAGTGGTTTATTTGAGACAGGAAGACTTTAAAATGCCTTAAACTAGTTCCTTTCCAGATTACATGTGGTTTATCAGCACAGGGAATTCATCCTAAGACATTACCTGTTCTCTGATTCAACCGATGGAGGTTTCAATTAGTTATATAAAACAGAAGTCCTCGTTTCTAATTTCTCTAATGAGTTTCAGAGGTATTAGTGTCCTTAAACTTAAGTCGTAGACCCAAAGATTCATCACGAATGGATTCGTGTTGAGTAGACAGGTAGTGATTCACCACAATCAGTTAGTAA
>JAYMFT010208074.1:0-11555 GCA_038088735.1 Panulirus argus | reverse complement strand
TATATATATATGCTGATAACCACGAGGAACGTGAAACACGGAAGTTCCCACGTGCACTTTCGCGTAATAATCACATCGTCAGGGGAGATACAAGAATGAGATAAAAGAAGTGGAACAGTCAGTTGATATACAAGGAAGAGACGTAGCTAAGACGCCATTGGTAACGCTTGTTTACCAATGGTGTCTTAGCTACGTCTTCTGTAATTATTGTATTTGAATTGCTTATCCCGTATACAGTTAATGCGTGGCTGTGATTACCTAGAAAACCAAAAGGTTAAGATGTACATTAATTTGTTGTATAGCAAAATTTCTTAACGCCTAAGATACCTCAGGGTTGCGAGTGGTGTAATGTAGGCCTCCGCAGGTGCAGGGGAAGGTGTATGGCGCACGACCAAGCATGTGTGTTCCTTCGATGTCCAACGAGTGGTTATCCTAAGGGGCCTTTCGTCTTGATGAAGTTTCCGCTCTCGTCCATCATTTCGACGCACCTTGGTGCCGATATCAGAGAAGAAGAAAAAAATGATTTCCATACTGTGAAGTAAAAATAAAATCATACTACTTGACATAGTAAAGAAAAATGTAACGTCTAAATTTTACTGGGGCTGTCTAAGTCTACAGTTCACTATGTAAAACGCAAGGAATTTTCTTATTCATACTATACTTAATTAATACAGAACTGTAACTAATTGAAAAAAAAAGAACCCACTCATATTTCGTAAAGAAGCTAAAAGCATTATGGCTACTAAGCTTATGATATCTACGCTAGTGTACTTAGGCTACCTTATGATATTCATGCTAGTATACAAAGACTACTTCACTACGATATTCAAACTAGTATACAAGCACTAACTTATGATATTCGCATAATACATAGACTATCTTATGATATTCAAAGAAGCATACATATGCTACCTTATTATGCACGTAATATCCACAAAGTATAAAGACTATCTGATGATATTCATAGTGGTATATATAGACCACCTTATCATGATATTCAAATTACTATACATAGGCTACTTTATCCTGATATTCCCACTAGAACACAACAGATTCATGTTTAAGGCAATGGGCGTCGACATACCTCGTAGAGGGAAAAGTTATTTACATTATCGCGGATGTTGTTGCACAAGAGCACCAGGCGCACCAACTCATCACAAGTAGTTTTCTCACTCACCAGCAAACTCTTGTACTGCGACTAAACGATAAAAAAAAAGACTAAATGAGGTTAAAGTACAATAAAAGATTTTTGTACCACATTCTAAAAGACAAGAAAATACACCATTGTTTGCTCTGCGTGCTGGACTTACCCCAGGAACCAATGCCCCGTCATAGACCCTTATAAGGCCACCTGGTCGCATCTTGAGGGCCAGTCTGGAATCTCCCCGAGGATGACATGACTGAAGCTCTGCTGGTCTGGAGTCGTCCTCGAGGGTTAGGGTGGTCCTCATGACACCTCCTAGGATGATAATGAGTCATCTTAATGGGAAAATTACAAAGGATACAATATCACGTCTCCCCTTAACTTTCTTCCATTCTATGGAGACGTAAAATTTCGTTCCTCTCTTCGTTACTCATTCCACTCTGTTCTGGTGTGTGTGTGTGTGTGCGCGCGCGCGCGCAATTACCTATTTGTAAGTATCTACTTGTACTGTACGGGGAGGGAGTTTTACACTTATGGGTCCTCATGTCTTGAACATTCTGTACTTTCATACGTCTTAAATTTATGTGTGCTGTCTGCAGCAACCATGTCCTCGGTCATCTTCCATTCATGCAAACACTCTCATTGTATAAAAGTACTTCTTTACATCATTTTTTCTTTTAACAAGTTTATTTCGTAATTTCATGCTATGTCCACTAATTACTCTAACCCTACACCTCTCGAAGAACGTTCACTGTCCACGTCATCGATCCGTTAAAGAAAAAAAAAAATGATTAGGTCACCCCCTCACTCTTCTCTTCCAAGGTGGGCAAATTTAAAGCTTCTAACCTTTTCTCTGTTAATCCTCATAGCATCTTTGCCGCCCTCCTCTGGACCTTCTTAATTCGTTGTTTGTTCTTCTTCAAGGTGACAAACCTGAGTAGCATATTCTACTTTTGGCCTCAACTAAGATGGGAACTTACTCAATATTTCCTTACCTGTAAACCTGAAGGTTATTCCAACATTTACCAACAGACAGTTTGTTTCCTTTAGTATTCTCCTAATGTGGGACTATATCGATAGGATAGGGACGATGTCGACTCCCAAGACCTTCTCACACACACAATCATGAAGCTTATTTCCAGTTAAATAACAATCATACCTAAACCTTCTTTCGCTCTGTCTCATCCTCGGGTTGAATTTCATCAACCACGTATCAGACCAACTCTGGAGTCTATTTAGGTCCTCCTTATAACTTAATGTAATTATCCTCGCTCTTCACTTCCCTCATGACCTTGGCAACATCCTCAAACAGCAGGGGTACAGTCCTTCTGGCAAGCCTAAATTTATTTAGATTAAGAAAAATGGTCCCAAACGGGAACCCTGCACAACGCCACTGGTACCTTTAACCCACTCCGAGAGGGTTGCCCCTAACATGCGTCCTCTGATCCAAATTAGTCTCCTCTTCATTCCTGCCTGAAGATCCTGGGGTGTAATTACCTGTTTGTACTGAACAGGAAGGGAGTTTTACACTCATGGGGCTCCATCTCTTGAATATTCTATACGGACTGTTGTATGCAGTGTGTGTGTGTGTGTGTGTGTGTGTGTGTGTGTGAGTGTGTGTGTTTTAAATAAACTCTTCGCACAAATAAATGAATAAATCTCTCACTCCGACAAATCAATTTTAATTTACAATAAGTTGTAAATAATAATACAGCAATATATGAATGTTACTTACTCCTAATACTCATTTACTGCCGAATATAAGTATTTTGGTGAGAAAAAGTTTGGCTTAAAATGCTGTTTCTATAATTTCTATCTATACATCATAATTCTGCAAGATACTGACGTTGCGTTATAGCTATAATTTCATTTACAGAGGAAAATTTGCTTACCGGTTTTCCTAACAGTGACTTCCATGGTCAGGTAGAAAAGGTTTTGATCCCGATGTTTCATCTTAAACTTGGAGAGTATGGACTTGACGAGCTCCCTGCAGGTAGTGGTGTATGCGATGCAGACAGTCTTGTACTCCATCTCTTGCATCAGGCACCTCACCCACACGCGCACTGTCGTCTGCCAGGAAGAACATCACTATCAGTACATCTATTTTTGTCAGTAACTACGAGTTTTTTTTTTCATATGCCGACTAAACTACGATTTTCCGACATTCCACTAACGATGGTGCTAGCACACCTTACTTAACAACAGGAATATCAAATTTCTGACATTACTTACAACAGTAACAGCAAATTTCTGACGTTACTTAACAACAGTAATATCAAATTTCTGACTTTCCTCAACAACAGTAATATCAAATTTCTGACATTACTTAACAGTAATATCAAATTTCTAACGTTACTTGACAACGGAAACATCACATTTCTAACGTTACTTATCAACAGTAATATCATATTTCTGACATTACTTACAAATTATTATCAAAATTTCTGACATTATTTACAACAGTAATCTAAAATTTCTGACGGTACTTAAATGTTAAATTCATGATTATTTACAACAGTAATCTAAAATTTCTGACGGTACTTAAATGTTAAATTCATGATGTTATAACAGTAATTTCAAATTTCTGATGTTACTCATCACAGTAATTTCAAATTTGTGACGTTACGTACAACAATAATTTCAAATTTCTGACCAGAATGTTGATGCGGACTATTAATGATATCATGAAGAAAAAAGCGACCTAAAAACAAAGATTAACTAGATAAAGAAAACATCTCAAATAATGTAAAATATCTCCCTCTCTGGAGTCACACAGATGAGAACAGAAAGGTAAATGTATGGAAAAATTATTCACTGCGCGGAACGGAATCCGTAAGTTATATTCCTAGGAGCGAATGAAGTAAAAAAAGAACAGACCTTTCAAAATGGGAGATTATCAGGAATATGGCCTTAACAGAATCGGATCAATGCTAATCAACCAATATAACTCGATTTTCAGCACTGAGAAAGACAAGATATATACAACTAAATGTCTAAACATTTTGACGAGTATGCCCTATACAGAAATTAGGCAAACAAAACGGGACATAAAAGAAAATGACGAAGATGGCAATAGCGAAACTTTACGTGATATGACTGAGGCAGATCATTGAACAATCCAGTATAAAAGACATAAATAAAATGGTAATACTGACAACAATACACAAAGACGAATCCAAATTTGTAACAAAACAATATAAACTAGCCAGCCTAACATTGCCTTTAATCAAAATGTACGAACGGGTGATAAAGAAACACATTATGGTTCATCTTGTCAGCAAGTCTCATAAATGAATGCCAGAAGGGATTTGTTTTACCAGGTAAGATCACGCAATCGCAAGTACGAGTTCACTATAACAAATTTTGCAAAAGCATTTGAAAAAAAAAAGTAAAATATGAAGTGTTCCTAAAGAAGTTAGACAATTTGTTACAGGAAAAATAGGAAAGTGGAGAAAAGTTTTAATCAACAGAAAATTTATAGCGGCGGCGAATGGAACCACGTCTGACGACGAAGACCCATGTACATTCAGTTGTATCGCAAAGTACGGTATTACGACCGTGATTTCAAACAAATAAGAATGTAAGGAAGAGTGTAGTCAAGTGTTCTGGAAAGGACAAAAAAGGAAATACAACAGTTACAGAAGAGGACCAAGAGAAACTTGAAACTTGGATAATGACTGTAAATGGGCGGAAGCGAACCTGATTCAATTTAATGAGGAGAAATTGGAGAAAACGTCACGAAATGATGAACAATATATCGACGCCTTCCTACGAGGCTCCGTGGAGAAAATAACAGACCCGAATAGAATGTTAAGAGACTTCGGAGTTACCAAAAATGAACACCCTAGATTCAAGGAACAAATTGATAAGACAGCGCTTTCAAGGTAAATATTTAGTAATATTATAATAAAAAATAACTTCTCCAGAAACAGAAACCTAGCCATTTAATTGTTCTTTTCAAGCCAAATATCAAGCAATATTATTAAAAAAAAATCAAAAACAGAAACCTAGTCATCAATTCTTAACTGAGCATAATGCAAGTAACACAGAATACTACTGTGTTGTGTAGTCGCCTGTGCAACACATGGAAATAAGCAAGTTAGAAATATTACAATTACATTTCATGGAAAGTATAACAACATAATCAAGTATCCCTACAACTTGGGCTGGACCTGGTTGCTGTGGTGGGTCCTTAGTCAAAGAAGCTGTTGGAAACTGCGGCCCGCAAGCTCATGTAAACAATAAAGCATGGCTAGTCTGGCACACTTTACAAATACTTATACCAGCTGGCAGCAAAAGGTAGCAGAGCCCAGATGTGACAACAAGTAGTATCGACCTGACCATGGCATCAACAAGCAATGTGGCCCGAGCCACTGCAACGACAAGCAGCGTGGCCCTGACTTTAGGAGCATAAAGCAATGTGGCTCTGACAGAGACGTAAACTTGTCCTGGTAGCAAGAGGTAAAGTGACCCTGACTTGACAGCAAAAGGCAGTATGACCCCGACCGCGGCAACAACTAGTATGACTCTGACTTTCATTGCAGGCAGTGCTGCCCTGAATACAGCAGACACAAACAGTGTGGCCCAAACTATGACGGCAACAAACAGGTAATGTGACCCAGGCCATAGCAGCAACAGGTAGTGTAGACCTGGCAGTGGCCACAACAAAGAAACAGCGCGGCTCTAACCGTGTTAGCAACAGAAAGTGTGGTCCTAACCATGACAGGAACAGGTAGTGTGACCCCGACTATGGCAAGGACAAAAAATGTGGCCCTGACAACGGCAGTAACATGTAGATTGGGCCTGACCATGGCAACAACAGGGAGTGCGGTCTTGGCCATCAGAACGACAGATAGTGCGACCTTGACCACATTAGCAACAGGTAAATATGGTTTTGTCCGTGGCAGCAACTGCAGTGTGACCCTAACTATGATATACTTTAAACATAACGCTACGACCCTTGGATATGATGGCTCCAAGTGGTATCGTCGTCGTCAAGGGTCGCTCTGCCGTTGCTGACTGAATAAATGTATGAATAATCTTGAAGTATATCCATAAGGATCATTTGCTTCAGTCCACTCAAGGAACAATGCAGCGCCTTAATTCGCACGTCATCCAAGGAGCATGCGGCTGTTGGTCCCCCTCCCTCATGATATACATAGCTCAAACAAATTTTACATTATCACTTGCACTTTGCGCTGCTGATCACGGCTGGCGTGGCAGCCACGACCCGACCCGCTCCCCCGGCAGCCTCGCCGCCGGCCCACGCCGGATGTCGAACCCTTAAGGAATATTCCCACGCTTCCCGCCCAACTGACGTGCAAGAATAATGTTATCATGTCCTCACCTTGAATCTAACAGTGCCTCCTGCTACAATGAGTGACCCATTAAAGTGCTTAGCCCCTGACACAGCGATGGTCTCCTGGCGGGTGTGAGGTACCACCTGCTGAAGTAGCAGGAGTTGCACATCCACACACCTTACTTGCAGAAACAGCCATGAACAAATCTCTATTTACAATGATTCAAAACTGTAAGGAATCCGAATGAAATATTACAACACCATCTACGTCTGAGATTCCGAACTACATCTTTCAGGCAGCATTCCCGGCTATCCAAAAACTGTTCTCCTGTCGTTGTTTATACACACAGACATCTAACATCGCCTGATGAATGCGGTCACCCGATTGAGTAACTGGATTTATTTTGTCACCGGTGCCCGTAAATGGTAGATACCTTGTGGTTCTTGTGTCTCACAACTTTTACCTAAAGACAAATATATTTTTTCTTTTCGCACTCGTGATAAAACACGTGAAATATGCATGATGACAAATTGCGGATGTCCCTGCAAGTTGATACAGCAAGTGGGCTTATTTTGCATCGCATTGCACATGCCCGCCAAACCTGGTCAAAACGTTGACAGGATTCACCAGATATGTGAGAGAAGCGTAAAGCTATGTGTGTGTAACTTCCCTCATTATAAGTTTTACGCACATCATTCCCTTCTAAAGATTATTCTTAGAAGATGGATGTATACAAGACGCATCCCAAGGACCTCAAAATTTTCGTACTTTGATATACGGAGAGTATTTTGGATAGATAATTTTGGCTATCGACCGCTAATAAATCCAACAACATAACGTAAATACATGTAACCAAAAATCTTTTCTTTTCTAAAGCTTAATACACAGTACCAGTACCCGTTCTAGGTTAAAGAACCAAGGCTTTTGATAATCATATCCTGCAACATACATACAAGTCATAGATACAAGTATATAAAAGTGCCATAAACAGTGTGAATGTATGTGATCTACGAATTCTTTGGAATACCTTGAGAAGACTTAGGCGTTCGACTTATTAAAATGGTGGTTATAAGCTGATGCTGATGGCTTTTTAATGACCACGGCTGTCGATACGACTAAACATCAATTACCAAATAACCAAACATTCAGATTTCAGAGTCCGCTGCTACTCGCCATAACGAGCGAGGGTGACGTCTAGTCAACCTAATTGTGATTTTCCTGAGTGATTTTTCAGTGTGGTTACGAATAATTCTATTACTAAAATGATCAATCAGGTCTATCTAATATACAAATGACACATGCAGCGATATGGTTAAACGCCTGACGCCAAATACTGGAAGATATTAATCTTTATGTGTTAGATGTCATTCTCGCTTGATGAGGTAACAACAAGATGATGGATGCCTCGCATCACAAGATATTATTATCAGCAACAAACCCACGGTCGAGGTGTGGGTAACGGAGGTCAGCAAATCCTCCTGGAGATGGATGTGGGCATTGCCAATGGCAAGTAAAGGTAATTGAATGGCTCACTGGTGAATGCGTGAAAATATCAAATGAAATTAAGGAAGGACTGACAACTGACAAACTCCAAAAGTGCTGGCACTGAACTGGTCACACCGCATAAAGGATCTCCAGGACATTAAGTGTCGGTGGTGGGCAGTGGGAGAGGAGCGTACCTGTCAGGCGAATGACAACATACAAGGCTACGTGCGGCGGAGAATCCGAAAACAATCATAACCGTCATCTGCATGAATGTTGATCGCTATTTCATGCTGATCGCTATCTGTCCACAGTAGGTTGAAAGAAGTGGCTGAGGGGGTATAAGCCTCTTAATAAGTCCGTGTAAACAATAAAACTTTACACAAATAAAATAATGAACATACTCATATTTTTCGTTGCAACCTTTATTTATATCCTCAGTGAAGAAGGAAGAGCTATCATCTATAATATTTATATCACCAGAGATTGTTCTATATACTTTGTGTATGGAAATTGTATCACGAAACTAACTGTATCATGTCTCAGAAATTATCGATTTTGGACACGAATTCACAGTATACTCATCGCAACAGTGAAGATAAAAATTCACACAATACAGTAAGTATAGTACCTTGACAACAAGAGCAACATATAGTATAGTAATGCACATTGGATATGACGCGTCACCATAGCAATTCTGTTCAATACGGCATTATAAAGGTCTGAAACCGACGTGGATGGCTCCTACCGTTCTTCTACCACTAATGGGGAATACACGGCGCGTCCGATCACAGATCCCGCCACCTCTCGATATGCTTGCTCTGCTAAGGCTGCCACCATGTCTGTTCATTACAATTCTAATATTAAAAACTATGACTGACGAAGAATCTTTCAACTTGTGCTTTACCTTCTAAGCGTACGCTTCACCGTTTAAGTGTCACATTCTCATATCTAACACCAAATGCTGACTGATCTTTTCAAACTGATAAAATTTGTCATGGTATCAGGAGTGTTATTATCAAGAGCGAAGATTCGGTCTTCTTATGCTCAGATTGATTTCTAACGGTTATGACCAGCTGTCACAAAGAGCAACAAGGAATCAGAGGTGACGACATAAGTTTTAAACAGCCTCTACTAGGCTATTGGTACTTCATACCCGGTCAAAACTACCTTAGAGTTCGTATCTTTACAGCCCCTATTAGGCTATTAGTACTTCATACCCGGTCAAAACTACGTTGTGCTTCATACCCGGTCAAAACTACGTTAGAGTTCGTATCTTTAAGTGGCAATGCATTAAGCCCGTTTTCGGTCAGCCTTCACCACCCAGGCCTAGGTATTACTCTCGAAAGTTATTAAGACAGAAAAATATATGTATCTCCTCGAAAACAACCAATACGTAAACGTCTCGTCAGTTTATCTGCAACTTTTACCTATCTACCTACCTCAACAGTTCGGCTTGGCACCTTACCTTACGTATACGTTACGGTGGTTTCGGAAATGTACCTATGCTTGGTCTAGGGACCATGCTGCCTCGTTGCTCTTGTACATATCTAATGTTTCGTGAAGGCCGCGACCCGAAGGCCGACGTAGCCACCACCTCCTGCACACAGACGATGAAGGTACCCGTCCAGGCCCCCCTTTTAAATTCCTCCGCTGAACAATCCAGTGTTTCTACAATCACTACATGGGCCCCAGCTCCTTCTCTACCATATATTATCTTCACTGACAGGCAGGGAAGCCTCTCCTTTGCATATACACTACCCAATTACTGACCCCTTCTCATCTTCCCCCTACACCCCTAACACCTTTCATCTTCATTCACATGACAATGATGCCCTCTCTAACCCTTCTGCATACTCATTACTCACGGTGAAAAGGAAAGCGGAAGAATTTTGAGAGGAAGGAGAGGAGGAAAAGGAAATGCGGAGAAGGTAGAACTACGAAGATTATGCGGAAGAAGACCACAACTATGAGGCGGAGTAAAGAGGAATAAAAAGACGAGCAGCAGGTGTGGGCGTGATATATTGCAGCAGAAGAGGATGGGCTTAACGTTGGTAGGCAGTGGAACTCAGTGTTGCTGGAGGTCCCTCCCTCCCTGCAACATTAGCGGCACCACATCAGTCAATTTATTGCGTTGCCGCCTCTGGCTCAACATAGGGCAACATCTAACAACACTGTCAAGTACCCCAGGGTGGTATCAGCCAACATACAACCCGACGACTGCAACGGTTTCGTTGTCACTGGACTTCTCTCGCTGCACGAATGAAATGCAGTCAACGAAATAAACCCTAAATAACTCTGTAGCCAACCAAGGTAAAGGAATCGCCTAAAGATTCGTTCCCCCACACGTATTTCTGAGTTAGGTTAGGTAAGGTTACGAAGAAAAAAAGGGGGGATAACCTCACCTAGCCTAGCCTAGCCTACAAAAACGTTGGGAGGAGGTAAATTTGAAGCGAACTAAGTTCTTTAAATGGCGCAGTATAGAATTACAACTTGTAACTGTGTAACCATCACATCATTTACGTCCCATGCAAACTGCTGTACGTGACTGTCGAAGTTTGGCGTTATCTCCTGACGGAGACGCTACCACAGCTGTCATCAAGAGGATAAAACAAGTGTGACTGCAGGAGAGCCCAGCGGGCTCAAGTATTCTTTTCACATCTTCACGCACGTTGCATCCGGTATCCTCTTGAACGTGGACGGCTTATAACTATTAATTTACAGCAAATTATACTAAAGCTATTAGTTATTGGCAACGGTATGAAAGGCGAGTGAAATGTCGAGTAGTGCGGAGAAGGTCAGGCTAGGTCAGGTCTGGTTAATGGCGCCTTAACTCACTCCCTCCAATCTTAATTCCTAAAGAACACATCTTAGGGGAAACTAATCCCTTTCCGTCTTCCTTACACAAGGCTAACTGTGACCACAAGTTAATCCCTTTCCTCTGTGATACCAACACGCGCCCACTACAGTGAAAGGAGGGACGGAACAGTAGGCGCGTAGTTGGCACAGGAACACAGTAGGGGCTTTGGGGGCACAGGAACACAAGAAGTGTGGGGGAGGGGACACAGGAACACAGGAGGGGTGTGGGGACACAGGACCACAAAAGGGGTGTGGATATACATTAATTGCTGTTTGAGAGGCAGAGCGAAGCTCAGACTCTCTGCTGTGATGCATCTCAGCTCTCACGTTCCTCCGGTGCTGTATACAGACTGATGCCGTCTGCCTCCACTGCTACTGAGTCAGGCTGCCATTAAGGTGCGCCCCCGCCTCAAGCAACCCTTATGGGTAAGGTCAAACACTATTCCATCATATTTGAGGGTCTATAATGTGGGCGGGAAAGGTCGACCCATCGTGCTATATCTCAAGTGCCGCCGTACCGTCGTGCTCGAAGGGGCATATAGTGGGAAAATGCTCAACAGAGTAATCATGCACATGGCACGGTGCAGCGCATGATTAGAGGGTCGCACGACTGCTCGCCCATCAACACCTGTAAACGTCTCTTGACTGACGCGATCGTCGGGGACAGCAATTAAAGCATGTTTAAAATCCAACACTTTTCCTTCTCCATGGAAACATGCTTTGATACATCCAATCCCTAAGAAGGGTGACCGTTCTGACCCCTCTAACTA
>JAYMFT010208063.1:0-11555 GCA_038088735.1 Panulirus argus | reverse complement strand
CCCTCTAAGGCTCAGTCCTCTGTTCTTAACGCTACCTCGCTAACACGGGAAAAGGCGAATATGTATGAAAAAAAAAATATATATATATATATATATATATATGCGTACATATTCATACTTACTTGCCATCATCCATTCCCAGCGCCATCCTGCCCCACAGGAAACGCATCGCCACCCCCTGATTCAGCAAGGTAGTGCCAGGAAACAGATGAAAAAAGGCCACATCTGCTTACATTCAGCCTCCAGCTGTTGTGTGTAATGCACTGAAACTACTGCTCGTTATTCATATCCAGGCCCCACTTACCTTTCCATGGTTTATCCCAGATGTTTCACAAGCCTGGTTCAGTCCATCAACAGCAAGTCAACTCCAGTATACCACATTGTTCCAATTCACTCTATTATGTGCATGCCTTTCACCCTCCTGCATGTTCGGGCCTCGATCACTCAAAAACTTTTTCACTCCATCCTTCCACATCCAATTTGGTCTCCCACTTCTCTTTGCTCCCTCCACCTCTGACATATATATCCTCTTTGACAACCTTTCCTCACTCATTCTCTCCATACATCAAAACCATTTCAACACACCCTCTTCTGCTCTCTCAATCGCACATTTTTTTATTATCATACATCTCTTTTACCCTTACATTACTCAATTAAACTAAGCAGCATCACTGCACTTCTTGACCTGTGGTTCTGCCCAGAGGATGGATTCAGAGCATTTTGGGAGACCCATATACTGTAAGGGGATCTTGGAAGAGAAAGGTGAGGTTTGAGTATGTAGGCTGGTGCAAAAGCTAAAATCCTTAGAATTATCCCCTGAGTGGCATTCTGCAGGAATAAAATACATTTTTCAATATTACCACTATACATTGATCTCCAGTTATGCACTGCTTCTCTAAATACCATCAACTCCTCTTCCAATCCCTTCATTCATTCTAACCCTAAGCCATTTTTCACTATTAGTATCTGCACACAAGCCACTTTTTCAAGCTCACAAATTTTCACTTTGTGTTTCACAGGTAGGTTAAATAAAAGTGAGTGGAAAGGCAATACTGACCCTTAATGCACATGAAAGACAGTGTTCAGTCCGTCCAGTGTTTGCAGGATTATGATGTGTTCCTGCAATGCTAGTAGGTGAGCTCGAGTCTGAAGCATGACATGGACACATACACTGATTGGGAGAGGTGTTAATGTCATCATCTGGTAAAATCAAACTCTCCATACTGTCAGGAGTTCCTGGATGGTCTAGTGATATATCTTCAAAGTCATTTTGTAAGCTGAAAAGAAAACACAGTTTAATAAATAGCAGACTACTAACCACGTCCATATCAAAGTCCCATCAGAAATACATGAAATGTGCATTTCTTTTTTAATGTTAGCTGAGACGGCACAGGCAGCTGAGGTCCTAATCAAGGCCATCCCAATAATGCTCTTGCTACCTGTTCAAGAAACAAGAAATACGTGAAAACACTGGCCACTTCCCTTAGGGTAGTGCTTCCTTTGAAAGCTAATATCAGTATACCAACATTAGTATATTCAACAAATAAACACAAAAGATAAAAAAAGGGGTAGCATGTATATGGAAGGCTGGAAGTTTTGGAATTAGATGTTGCAAGTCATCTTACAATATAATATGATGGATGGTCTCAGTAAGTGAGGTCAATGGGTAAGACTCAATCACAGTGTAAGAGTTTTAAGTTTCAGAGCCTAACCTATTCATTAGTGTGAGAAATAACAACTGCTGTGAGAAGGCTAACTGAATAGAAGGCAATATAGCAAAGACAATGGTGACCATCACACTGACCTTGGTGCTGGAGGCTGTGATGGAAAGCACTGAGCAAAGCACTCCACTAGATGTGGGTACTTGAGGAGAGGGGTCATGGCAGCTTTCACCTCTTCAATATTTAGATCAGAACGGGACTGCATTGACTGAAGAATCCGTATGATTTTTTGAATGATTTGAGGTTGCTTGCTGAATTGCAGCTGTGAGGAAGTTGAGATCATAAAAATGAGCAAAATATCCTCTTTGTATAATTGTCATTCCTCTACTTAATGCTTTCAACACAAGATATATTTCTTTCATTACAAGATACTCAGGTAACACAGTGAAAATCATAAGTCTTCTTCAACATTATGCACATAGTTCTCCACTATGAAGGATGTGGTCAATGATGAATCTATCCATAGGAAACAGAGGACATGAGGGATGAACTTTCTCATTCTAATACTTGACACCCCTGCAGAACTTGCCTGAGCCAGACATTCTAAAATTTTCCCAAGTAATTGTATCTTGATCAAGGTGGGTTAGAAAATATTCTTTTAAAGCTAAAAAATTAAACATACCTCAAGCTTTTCTAAGAAGTCCTTCATGCGGTGTATTGCACAATATTGAGCATATTTGCCTAATGCCATAGCTTGCTGTGGAAGAAGGAAGGACACAAACTCCTCAGTGAGATGTGGGAAGTCTTTTAACACCTGTAAGAATTCAGAAACTTTAATACAAAATAAACAGCATCATTTCCTATATTTTCAATCCCATACAGTGGATTAAAGGTATACAGCCTCACTTATACACATCTTCACACCAAATCTACTTGCATTTCTCAGCAGAATATGGGGAAAATGTTATGCATTCAAAAGTAGTTTATTCAAGCAATATTCAACCTTTAGCTGTGTCCGTAAATTGAACATAACCAAAGTGCACCTTTTTTAGCTTCCACGTGCTGAAAGATCAGAAGCACCCTGGCATGACAAGCTAAGCAACGATCAGTGGCAACTCCTCTTTATGACCTAATCAAAGGTTACAGTCAGTGTAAACTACCTAAATAATCTACTTAAGCTTAATAACTAATGAGTATAGAACAACTCTGAAAATAGAAATTTTTTTTGTTTAATAATGAAAAACATACCTCACACAGTTGACTGTAGAGGTCAAATGGGCTCTTGCCAGGGTTTTGTGTGAACTCTGTCAATATACACAAAAAATCCTTAAAAGCTGCTGGATTTTTTCCCATCAATGCCTCTCTAACTCGCATTAGGTAACTCTGTGCCACAACTGAAAGGAAGGAATATACTTTATGTAAGAAAGTGGGTTCTGATTTTGAGAGACTTTTCTGAGCCTTGAAAGGATAAGTAGAAGACACAATAGTTCCGAGTCCCTAATCATGTCTTGATCTGATAAACACAATAAGTAGCATTTTAGATATAATCAGTTATTGTGGCCTTTGCCATCAACCATTAACAAGAGAATATCAATGGTTAATCACCAAAATAAAATGTAAACAGAATTTAAACATGCTTCAGAAGTCAGTAAAAATATGGTATAACTCTATTCAAGCCCATTCTGGTCAGGGAAAAAAAAAAAAATCTAACTTGCAAAATGAACCACTGGGTACCTACATTTATCCTGTGTGGCAGTGTCTGGTACAGAGGCAAGGGCAGCAATGCGAGCCTGAAGTCTTCGTTGCTGCTTTGTTAGTCGTCTCTCTCCTTGACCCAAATCTCCAACACCATTCAATTTTTTTTCATATCCATCACCTCCACCTCCTCTTCTAAATGTTATGGTTGATGATGCCTTCAGGAGAGCTGCCAGATGTTCCTCTCGTTGCTAAAAGTGCATGCAATCACATGGACGATGTACTTATTCTACATATTTGGATGCACTCTTCTACCTTAAAATCTTAACAATATATTCAAAATAGTCACTACTAGAGCAATAAAAGTTTTTGACATTATTCCGGTAATCATTGCATTTTCTTTACATAACAAATATCCTACTTCTACCACTTTCCAATTATATTATTTGCTTTTTGTTTAGTAAGGAGGGACTTATTTATAGATAAACTGGTACTTCAAAGACATAGCTCTGCGAATAAGATCAAATGTACTCCTGCAATACCAATGAAGTGTATTCATATGAACATCTAACCTGTGCAGCCTCTAAATCCTCTTCCTCCTCCTCCTCCTCTTCATCCTCCTCCTCCTCCTCCTCTTCATCTTCATCCTCCTCATCTTCCAAAAAATCTTCTTCAAAGTCTTCTTCAGACTGATGGACTTTTGCTACAGGCTGAGATAAGTTACAAGATGGGCTGCCTGAGATATTAGTCTCCATGAGTTCATCATCCATTTGAAGAAGGTCACCATCAGCTGCATGTTTTGTACCATGGAGGAAGCTCTCACTACTGAAAGTATGAAAATGTCCAGAGTAATGTCTTTAATGTCATTTAAGACTATGCACAAGAACCTAAGGAATACAGTATATAACTACATAGAGAACCTTGTCATCAGTCACTTAAGAAAATCTTGGATTCCCACAGCAAAATTTTACATTAATTTACTCATTATTCAAACATATGTATATGAACTAATCACAGACCTTATTTCAAATATGAGAAGCTTGCTCTTGCCTGCACCTACTTTCACCAGTTTCCTAACAAACCAAAGAAAAATCATCATTTTACTCAACTCTTCTGATTCAGCTAACAGAGCAGAATCAATTGCATATAATCATTGTGGTAACCGGCATTCAATTCCAATAAAATTCAGTTTTACCCTGCAATCACCTAACCTCTCTTCCAATTTATGAAAAACCCTATCTACAAGAAAATTATGCCCAGGTAATAATACACAACCTATTAACACCATTTATTAGTCTTCCACATGCATCACAGAGCTGGGACTTCCCATATTAATCTTTCCACGTGCATCATAGAGCTGGGACTTCCCAAAGTCCTTTCAAATTAATTGCAACAAAGCCCCATTTTCAAAATTGTCAGCAAAATCACATATACATATGTAACAAAGACCATTTTGTATAAATACAGGCATTTACTTCACTGAAAGTGTTAGAACATGAAACTATAATGAAAACACTTCTGATCTGAAAGATTCCGACTCAAGAAATTAGATCTCTTGGCCTCTATAAGAGGCACTGGTTCTTAGATTACTGCTGTTGTTCTCACTTTCACAAAACCCCTGGTTGCCAGCACAAGTTAATCCTAGAAAATGGGTGAATATCTAAATCCTAGGAAATGGGTGAATATCTAAGATTATATGGGTGAATATCTAAATCCTAGGAAATGGGTGAATATCTAAGATTATATAAAGACATTCAAAACTGACATGACAGTAAAAATCTAAAAGTTACCCTGTAGTTCTTCTATTATTACTTCCTCTGACCCTAATACCATCTTCCACAGATGATGAGGACTTTAAAGGTTTAGGAGCCAATCTTCTTTGCCCTGGAGATGACCGATGCTGCAATAATAATAAAATGAATAAGGAAACTCCAACAGGTTTTTGAAATACATGAATATAAAGAGAAAAATGCTGACACAACTCCCTTGTATATTCAGAATATCAATGAAAATACAATCAATTGTAAAATTCAAACCCTTGAAGCATGCAGAATACATCAAGCAATCAAGCTGAGTGGATGCTGCAGGGTGCTATAGAACTAAAGTACAGAACCCCAAACTCCAGAATATTATTTCATTCATCAATATTTTTGGTACCAAATTACCTTTATCACCTTTATGAAAGAACATCAGGAAACAGATAAATGCTCTTCTTTTCCAAAATCTATTCACTAGCTGTCATGTATTATGTACAATGGTTAAAAATAATATGCATTAGTGCTGCTACAATACTTATATGTTTACGTCAGGTATATCTGTAATTCAAGACAAATTTAAATAAAGAGGAACAGAACTGTAGCTAATACTAACTGATATTTTAGGTAGTATCGGTGAGAGTTTTTTGTTGCTTGACACTAGACGTCTTTTCTTTGGAGAATACTTGTGATATTTACGCAGAATTGGTGAAACTTGCTTCAAAGGTGAGGTTTTCATTGGCGATCTGAAACCTTTTGCTGGTGAGATCCTCCTCAAGGTTGTCTTAGCTTTTTGTGGAGTAATATTTAGTATATTTAAAGAATTTGTTTTACCAACTCCTGATGAAAAAATGGGGCTCTGATAAACTGATGTCACCAATGTTACACTGCTGCTTTGGGTGGTAACTTGGTTCTGTGCTATTGCATTTATTTGAGTGCAAAGCTTCTCTGGAGTCTTATCCTGATTCAGCAGCTGTGTTTTCTGAACAACTGTACAATGCCTTTCTGGAGATCTAGTTTTGTAGTTATCAGTAATCCCAAATTCATCAGTATTTTGATGCTCTTTAAGGACTTTCTCTCTACCCACTTTAGCTGAAGGTGCAGGTACACTGGATTCAAGTAAACAATCTTCATCACTTTGTAATACTGATGCCACTTTAGCACATGGCAAACTTGGTTCCACGTGATTTTTCAAAACAGAGGAATTATTTGTGGGTCGGATTTCTCTTTCTTCTAGAATGGAGGAGAGATCTGCTCGTTTAATTTCATTCACAGCCTTTACAGGTATGTTAGTAGATTTGTCCGGTGATTGAACCGAGATCACTGGGGTGGAGAGGGGAGATTTGAAAAGATAAACAGTTGCTGCATCTCTTTCATCACATTTACGAGGAGTAGTTGAGATAGAAGATGTCGCTAAATAAGGAACTGGGATGCTCGATGTAGGGTGTACTATTTCTGTTGATTTGGGAGAGATGTCCATTTCCTCTTCTATAAGATCTACAGATGATACTGACTGCAACTTTTTATCTAATGAAGTACCATTACCTCTAATCGCATTACTGTTCATAATTTCACCAACAGTTTTATTAATCTTTGATTCCACAGTCACGGAAGGTAAACATTTATTTTCACTTACAGCATGGCTATCAGAATTATCTTGAAGTATTGTCTTCTGACTATGACCAACATCCATTCTCATCCTACATGATTCATTGTGAATATCCCCATGATCATTATCTGAGTTCAGTCTAGCACTATTATCAACTACATTATCAATTTTATTTAATTCCAGTTCCTCACTAACTGGCTCACATTCCAATTCTAATGATTTCTGTTGAAGTGGAGACTGTATATCTGTGGCATCAATTTCATTACTTGTAATATCTTCTGACAGAATAACACGAGTTGTGTCCTCAGAAACCTCTCCTATTATTTCTACATTATCAGACAATAAACGGGAGCCTGGACTAGGAGCTAAACTGTTTATCAAAGTGTTGTCTGTACTATCATGTACAACACCCCTTGCATTATTCTGAACAGTAAAACTGCCTTCTGTGTGAACAGGAGTTGTGGTATTCAGACTACCACCAGGAGATGAGACAACATGACCAGAACTGCCAATCTGAGCACAGCATCCATACGATCGTGGAATGGTCTTCCCCATAGCCTGCTTTTCTGAGAGACTGACAACTGGAGATTGTTGTACAACACACTTGTCAACAAAGCAGGAGCAGGAGGTAACTGGTTTGACAGCATCAGGTGGAACCAGTATTTGCCTGCTTCCAGATGCTTGAATAATCACAATGTTCTGGATCTGAAAATAAATATCAAATCTGATCATAACACTCTTCATTTTAGAAACATCTGTATAAGCAGAACATTAACTAAGTTATTAATAAAGCAAGAGAAGTAATCTTTATGTTCAAATTATGAAAACCCATGTTCTTTATACTGTCTCCCAACACATTCAAGCCTCCTTTCAAAACAATATTTCAAGGAAAATCAATTTTACTATCTACTGAAGATTTTATGTTCCAGTAAACACACAAAGAATTCTTTAAGGTAAAGCTATGATCAAGCATGAACAGTTAAAATATTGCCAATCAAAAGTTAAAGGAAAAGGCAAATTTGTAAATTTTCATCAAATATTTTCCATGATGCCAATACCCTTCAACATATCCACATGAAACAAACCTAAAGCATGCATGATTGTGATCTTTATACTGTTAACTGCAATATAACTTAAGGATAGCAGTGTAGTAGGGAATTTAGCATGATTACACTTTATCAGATTCCAAGGTTCAGGGCCACAGCTCAGCACAATAAATTTCCATAAGAGTGGCATGACTGCGTGTGCTTGATCCACTCTATTCAGATGAGAGTGAAATTAGTTATACTAGAAAAGAAAAGTAAGCAGGATTGCATCAACTTACAGAGAAACCTAGACAGACTCCAAAGTCAGATATATGGTTGATGAAATTCAACTCGAGCAATCTAAAGTAATGAGGATGGAACAGTGAAAGAAGGCCTCAGTATGACTGTTAATGAGCAGAAAATAAGCTTTAGGAGTCTGTGTTTTATAGGAACTTGAAAGTTGACACATTCCTCATTAAAAATGGTGTCATGTCATTTGTAAAATAAAAGGCAAGGTCTACTGTGTTTTACCCTCCTGTCATTATGCGGTTTGTCTGTACAAGGTTGAATGACTTACAAAAACTAGGTAATCTTTGGAATCCTGTTTCATCTGTGAATCCATTACTCCTTTCTTTGTATTTGTACCTGTATCCATACTCCACTCTTCTTTCCTACTTGTCAATAATATTGAAGAAAAAATCACCAGATCCTATACAGGAATTACAGATTCAAGTTTCTCCATTCCCTT
Source organism: Panulirus argus (assembly GCA_038088735.1). Lineage (NCBI taxonomy): Eukaryota > Metazoa > Arthropoda > Malacostraca > Decapoda > Palinuridae > Panulirus > Panulirus argus. The sequence goes on along the minus strand of JAYMFT010208063.1, from coordinate 3,063 downwards.
TACTATTTCTTTCACTTTTGCTTAAAATCTTTCTGGGGTCATCAGCTTTTTTTCTTTCTTTTTTGTCTGTTTGATACTAAGTTTATTGTATTTATGGGTAGTATGATCACTACAATTAGTTCATCCTGAGACCCTCTTCAGCAGAACGAGAGAGAGTACAAAGCTAAGCAAGGGTTAGGTCACATGTTCAGGTGGGCAACCTGAGGTCACAGAATGACCTGACCATTCATGTAAGAAGGGATTAGTGGCAGCGAGGGTAATAACATCTGGGATCCACTGACCCTGGGAAATATTAAAAGTTATTTGACTTACTAATATATACAGATTCAATTATTTTTCTTTTATAACTACAGTTTGACTTAAACACTATAGAGGCATTATTCCAGTTTACACTGTGGTTTTCTTTGCTAACAAGAGTAAAGACTGCTGAGTTTGTCTGACCATATCTGATAGCTCTCTTATGTTCTAATATCCTAGTCGGAAGATCACGACCAGTTTGTCCTACATAGATTTTGTCACAATCATTGCATGGGATGGTGTAAATACCTGAATCAGCAGCAGAATCTGGCTTCTGAAATACATTTACCAGATTACAAAATAAACTATTGGGATAATTAAGAATTATTTTGCTATCATTTGTAGGCAGGTGTCTTGACAGGTGGATCATCGTATGTATATATATATATATATATATATATATATATATATATATATATATATATATATATACTTACATACATACGGGCATGCATACATACATATATGTACTGAATTACAAACTTAACACGTAGCAATAAGTGGCAGATCTGGGTGTCGTAAGGTTAATGACGGCAGTTCGCACTCCTGTGGCTATCGTGTACACTCCCTGTCCCAGATTGTTGTCATTTCTCTCCGCCTTACACACACGTGGGCCGCTGGCATTCAGTCCATAAATATAAACACACTCTCCATCTTGCACAAAATACTTGGCAACACGTAAATCCCACGACACTTTGCTTTTAACTATAAATCTTCCTGCGGTGATCGCTACGTGCCAACCGTGCCTAATGGCAAAACCGTACCGCACGTGAGGGATGTTCAAGTGGTCAGATCCCACAAGTGGAGAAACCTCTTCCAGTTTTGTAAATATAACAGACTTATGAATATATAAGCACGTACGTACATACAGTCATACATACATACATACATACATACATACATACATACATACGTACGTACATACATATTTTCATACACACATACATACATACATACATGCATACATGCATACATACATACATACATACATCTATAAATATATGTAGAAAAACATATTCAGTATACTAAAGGGTCTTGATCCACGTAAGTGTTCTCGGTCCTAATAGAATTTCTCCATATCTGCTGAGGATGTGGGCTGGTGCACTTGACAGCCACTTAGAACGTTCAAGATGTCGTCGGAGAAAGGTGAGGTGCCAAGGTAATGGCTAGGAGCAAACCTCATACCTGTCCTTATATAATGAGACCGGAAGGATGCGATAATCAGCCTCGCAGACGAGCGTGGCTTCGAAAGCACTAGGAATGATGAATAGAATCAAGTGGATGACTTCCTGCAGAGGAGAAACCACCTATATTAAAGAGAGAATGGTTCCAGGTGGAAGAGTTGGTGTGTAATGAGAGACTGAGTTTCATCTTAGAGAAAAGAGAAGGCTGGGTGGATAATCTTTATCTAGACTGCAGAAAGCTTTTAATTCTATACCACACAGGAAGCTTGTGAAGAAGCTGGATCTTCAGTCAGGAATAATGAAGTGATTACTTCGATGGAGTGAAGATCATCTGAGTGGAAGGGAACAAAGGACGATAGTCAGAGACGCCTTCTCGATATGGGTTGAGGTCACCAGCAGCGCGTTGCAGTGGTCTGTCCTTGCACCAATGGTACCCGAACATCTTTGAGGATTATGCCGGTATCATGAAGGAAATGAAAGGCAAAGAGGACCGAATCACCCTACAAGAAGAAGTAGACAAACTTCAAATCTGGTCTGATACATGGTTCATGAAATTCAGCCCGAGTAAATGGGACACAACGAGAGAAAGCCTTGGTACTAATGTTATCTGGAAGGAAATAAGTTTCAGGATTCTCCTTCTGAGAGGGACGTGGGAACAAACAGCGTCCCTTAACTGTGGTTAGAATTCCTAATAAGGAGAATATTAATGGAGATAAACTGTCTGCAGGCAAATATTGGAATAGAATTCACGTACATAAATAAGGAAATATTCGGCAAGCTGTCCACATCGTGCATTAGGCTCAAACTAGAACATACTTCTCATATTTGGTTACCGCATTAAAAGAAGAACTAAGAAGTACTATAGAAGATTCATAGAAGGACAACAAAGACGGTACCAGATTTAAGAAAGCTGAGCAACAGGGAAAGATTAGACGTAGTCGATTTATCCATTAAGGAAAGAAGAGTTAAGGGTGACCTGAGCACAACCTTTAAGTTCTTAAAACAATTTCAAAATGTCAACAGTGAACAGTTCTTCGAACGATGAACAGATGGAACAACAAGAAGCAATAACATGAAACTGAGCGGGAAACTTGTTTGAAAACCTTTAAAAAAGTATTCTTAAGGTATGACAGCACTGTAGTGGATGAATGAAATACACAGAATGACAGCATTGGTGATATAGGCAGCATACAGAAAGTTGCATGATAGCAGAGAAAGTTCCAGAGGTGCAACTCCGACATATAACTTTACTCAAATAATGACAAGGAAAAAACCGAATGTTAAGGTGCATTCATGAAAGTAATGCCATGCCTCTGATGCGCTCAAGACTTCCTGCAACTTCTACTGTCAGAACGGTGAGCGGGAAGTGATGTGTTGTGCAACCGTGGACACTTTCCTCACGACAGCAACTCTAGCGAGTAAGACTGTCACCCGAGGAGACTTGTGGACTTAAGAAATAAGTGAATATTTTCTGTGATGTATAAAGAATTTAAGAATTATAGGGATATACATTTTATATATATATATATATATATATATATATATATATATATATATATATATATATCTATATATACATATA
>JAYMFT010208052.1:0-11556 GCA_038088735.1 Panulirus argus | reverse complement strand
ATATATATATATATATATATATATATATATATATATATATATATATATATATACAACCATCATTTTCTATTTCAAATGAAAACATTTTTTATAGGAATTCGTTAAGGAATCTTTCTGATCAAAGCTAAGATCTTAGGACGCTGTGTAAGCGAGGCAATGGTCCCAGGCAGTTGCTACAGCCTAGCAAATGGGTAAGCAATAAATTGGCGCGCCATATCCAGAACTTTGGCAAGACTCCGTGGGGCCATACACACACACACACACACACACACACACACACACACACACACACACATTGCAGACGGAAATATCTAATAACATCGCTTTTCTATACATGGGGATAGATATAAAGAAGATAAAACAGACGTCAGCTTAGTTCACGTTAAGCAAACGAACCACAGACTCGCGTCTTCAGAATGAACGATGATTACGTCGTGATTACGGTGTAATTAGTACCTTAAGGATTTTAGAGTGAAGGATCTTGCTGCTCGAGGCACACCGGTAGGCGCGGTGGTTTCTCCTCGCCCTTTGGGAGATGGTGGGCCCCGGTGTGTGTGTCGGGTGATGTTGGGGCGTTGGCCTGAGAACGGCTGTTGTCTCACTCCCCGACGCACGCACGGCCATGTCCTGTCCAACACTCAGCTAGCTGTTCGCTAAATGATATCTACCCAAGCACGACCACTCAAACTGTCAATAAAAGGAGATTATTAAACATAATTGATTTGATATTTCATGCGTGATAAATGAGAATGACGTACGCTTTACTCGTTGGGGGTGCTCGACAGAGCAAAAGCGCTTCGAGGGGATTACCGAAGCCTAACCTTTTGTCTCCGTGGTTGTAGCGCGCCTTGTGTCGTTTCAGTGTGGTCATCGCAGGCCATATGATGAATATTGACTATGATCACTTTCAGATTCATCATTAAAAAAAAAAAAAGACATTATTCTCACTTAGTGTATGCTGACCCGAACAACGCAGACATCCTTGGGGCTCGAGTCATCGGTTCGGTTCAGGAAGGACTCAGGCGTTACCAGAGGCCTTCTTTTAAAGCTGGGAAAGCAAGCGGCACTGACCCGAATTACTCCCGGGAGTTGATGATCCCATCACAAGTCGACAGGCTGGAGATTGAGGTTACATTGGGGGTTTCTGTCAACAACAGTTGTTATATTTCTTCAGCGCGAAAACTCGTTGTGAACATCAAGTTGCTTTGGGGCGACTGGTATGCGTTGATCATGACTTGTAATCTGCAGAAAAAAAAGGAAAAAGAATAGTCAAGTCCGACGAACAGCTTGTGTCTTACCTGACGAGATTAAAACGGGCCATTTTTCGCGTATCAAATGTCTTGTTGACACTTTTGATACACGTCATGCGCAGAGACTCCCTCTTCTTTTTCTCCCCCCTTCCCCCTTGCAACTTTGAACCCAGGTCGTTCATGTAGCCCATGCAATGACCGGCAAATTGCACATTCGGGGAGAACCAGTTAGGCCCCATATTATTCAGCTGTGGGAAATCGAAATTTTATCGCTCCTTTGTATCGAAGGAACAAACCAGAAACGGTCTCAGCTCTCGTTAGCAACATTCTTTTGAAAAACCTTTGCCAGAACTAGAGCATCTTGTTCATACCAATACACGGAACTTCGGTGGATTCAGGATTAATATTGTTCGCGCAGCGTCACAGATTTGTCTCGCGTAGTCGGCCAATAACGGTTCACTTGCTTAGAATTCAGCGAGTTCGTCGTGGAAGTTTGGCGAGTCGAAGGTTCGAAAGCCTCGCCCGAACCACAGGGACGATTTTATTCGGCATTTATTTTTTATCATCAACGAAATGAATTACAATTGTCGCTATTGTCAAGGAAGCTGTAACGAATGACGGTGACGTTAAGGAAGCTTCTCGTGCCGCGGTTGTAACTTCGTTAATCTGTGTGATGTTAATTACGTTTTCTTATTTTCTCTTTACCCACGGTAAGTTAGCTCCAGTTCGTCGTTATATTACACACCAACCTAATTATTTGCTAATCAGATGCGTTCTGTTAATTGACTAATCTCATATCATAACGGAGATGGAAGCGTAGTTTAGATGATTATCACGTCATCAAGATTAATTTGAACGAGTCAGCGGATATGAAAGAAAACGGCAGTTAAATTTCACCATTTGGCGTTGAAAATCAACAGACGCTCATAGACTCTAATTTCTTGAGGCCTTGGTTAATGCAGACAGCATTCATAAAGTTAAGAAGTTATTGGATAATAAAGAAAGAATGTTTAAGCCTTGGGGCTCCCACGAGAGTAAAACTCCTTGCGCCGTACGATACAACTGTGTAATTAGACAATAGATGGCTCTGACCGCGTGAGTACTTAAAGTAAGAATAGTAACTGGCAACCTTTGGATGTTATGTGTTTACCCATTGTTGGCCTCTTAAGCTTCCCTTATTCTCGTATTCTTCCAAGCGTGTGATGGCTGCGTGACGGCCGACTGGTGTTGTTACAACACTGGGTTTACGTTTGTGGTCTAGCCACCAAGGAACGTGGACACAAGGCTGTGAATTTTAAGATCGGGAAGATGAATGAATACTTGGTGAAGCAGGAGGCGTCCTGCTGGTCCAAGACGTGGGATGGAGAGAGTGGGAACGCGCGCTCTCCTGCGAGGACGCGTAAGACTGAATATGTAATTGCTCGCTGGCGTGGGTTTGTTGATGTGCATCTCAGTGAGGTAAGAACCGTTATGATGAAACTTCACGCTCATAAAAGTAAATTGCATTTGAGTAAATTTGAGTAAGCCATTTCATTTTTATATAACTGGTGAGATCTACTGTCTTGGGAGACAGATTTCAGTGTCTTAGTGAATCTCTTTGCGTTCTGTTGTGAATCCCTTTGCGTTCTGTTGTGAATCCCTTTGCGTTCTGTTGTGAATCCCTCTGCGTTCTGTTGTGAATCCCTTTGCGTTCCTTTGTGAATCCCCCTGCGTTCTTTTGTGAATCCCTTTGCGTTCTGTTGTGAATCTCTCTGCATTCTTTTGTAAATCCCTTTGCGTTCTGTTGTGAATCTCTCTGCGTTCTTTTGTGAATCCCTTTGCGTTCTGTTGTGAATCCCTTTGCGTTTTTTGTAAATCCCTTTGAGTTCTTTTGTGAATCTCTTTGCGTTCTGTTGTGAATCCCTTTGCGTTCTGTTGTGAATCCCTTTGCGTTCTGTTGTGAATCCCTGTGCGTTCTGTTGTGAATCCCTTTGCGTTCTGTTTTGAATCCCTTTGCGTTTTTTGTGAATCCCTTCGCGTTCTTTTGTGAATCTCTTTGCGTTCTGTTGTGAATCCCTTTGCGTTCTGTTGTGAATCCCTCTGCGTTCTTTTGTTAATCCCTTTGCGTTCTGTTATGAATCCCTTTGCGTTCCGTTGTGAATCCCTTTGCGTTCTGTTGTGAATCCCTTTGCGTTCTTTTGTACTCCAATACTGTGAAGTGATCCAGATTACGTCTTGGGTGGGTTGCGGAGAGTGAGCACAGTGAATGGAAACGCGTTCATTGGTTTAAGATGCGTTCCCGTACGCTTAGATGTGGTGGGACATTCTGGTGAGCTCCGATGCTTTGAAATTTTAAGGTAAATAACGTTGCAGTGAGTCGAGATCCATTTCACAGAGTCGAGACACACTCCAGTGAGTCGAGACGTGCTTCAGTGCGTCGAAATGTGTGTCAGCGAGTCGAGAGCCGTTCCTGTGAGTGTAGATGTGTTTCACTGAGTCGGAAAATATCCCAGTGAGTCTAGATGCGTTCCAGTCAGCCAAGTCGTCTTCCAGTGAGTGAAGATACTTTCCAGTGAGTCGAAATATGTTATGTTCCAGAGGGTTGAAGATAAGTTCCAGGGATTCAAAACCCGTTCCCTTGAGTCGAGATGTGTTTCACGAGTCGAATCACATTCTAGTGAGTCGAGATGTGTTTCACGAGTCGAATCACATTCTAGTGAGTCGAGATGCTTTCTGTTCCGTCAGAGCGTTTGGCCGTGAGGCAAGTCGGGTTTAGATGCAACGGGATTCGATAAAGTGTGTCAAAATTCATTTCAAAGGAACTGAATGAGATTGTCTCAAGATAAGCCGAGGAGGATTCTCGTGAGCTGGTTGACATTCCGGAGTGCAAGAAAGTATTTCAGATGAACCTCAAGATGAGGTTTCGTTTGCCGGGCGCGTCTGGCCGGGTTACAAGGCATTAGGGTAAGTTGAGACAACGTTCTCGAGAGGCGAGCTGGAAAAGATTCATGCTAGTGGGTCCCCGTCTTCGTAATGCGGTTTCAAAATAGGCACTTTATCATACAACTCGTAGACTCCGCATGTACACTCAGTACATAGAGATGAGCGCCTCATCAGACAGTTGGTAGACTGTCCAGGTAGAGATAAGCCCTCCATAATGAAATTTGGTAGACTGCATGTAGAGGTAAGCGCTTTATCATGCAACTGGTAGATTGTGGGTATGCAGACATGACCGAGACACTCAGGCGTTACCTAAATCTTAGCTCAAAAGTCTCAGCAGAGACACAGAGTTGACCTACATTACTCTCCATTTGTTCACGCTCGGTGTGCTTATCCATCCAACAGACCCAATAACGGAGATGTTTGAACAACACTTCACTCTGTGAAATGGTTCCATCATATAAGCGCAATTGATGTCAGAGTAATGAGCTTTCTGCTATAGATTTTGAGAGAGACAGAGACAGAGAGAGAGCAAGAGTATTGCAGACCTCTTTGTGTGTATACCATAATACCTGTCAGTGCCTAGTACATATATACGTAGATGAGAACAACAGAAATATATATCAAAGATACTTCGTTCAAATGATGCATTGTTTCAGATGATGTGGGATGGAAGTACCTTGGCAAAATGTATGCGAACAATGCTGGGGACGGCAAAGCTAAGAATCATCCCTGAATGATGCCCTTACCTGAAATAGGGACGCGAAATCCTCGAAACAGTGATCCCATCAGTTAATTTATAGAATGTTTCTACTGCAGTAAGTTAGGCAGCGTTCTAGTGCTATAAGATGCGTTCTTAGAGTGTCAGGATTTGTCAAAGGAAGCGGAGATGCATTCTAGTGATCTGGAGTTGTATATATTAATGACTCAATTCTCCAAAGTCCTTAGGTTCGTTTTGTAAGCCAGTTCATTATTGGAGACTCAAGACTGCACGCTTCGGTGTGTTAAAGTAAGTCGGGCCTTTTAGAGCGATGGATACAGAGAGTGTGGTACGACGCCTAGTGGTACCACCCGTCTTAACAAAGACTACATACAAGTTTTAACGAGCAAACAGGGGAGGAGGGAGGGAGGGAGTGAGTAACAGCTAAAACGACCGTAACAAATGACTTGGGAGGAGGGGGGAGGGAATAATCGGAGGGAAGGGGGAGGGAGGAGGAGGTGGAAGCAGCCACCACACAGAAAACGAAGAATCCCCCTCGAGAGAGAGAGAGAGAATATGTGTGGCGAAGAGAGGGGTTGTCATTTAACGATGTTTTGCCACAGCTATTCCCTGGTGATCCTGGACAACCCTAACCTCCAGACCCTGTGGGACACCACGAACCTCACCATCGACAGGGGCAAGGCGTTCGTCCAGTCCAACCCCAAGCTCTGCCTCCACCACGTGGAGGAGCTGATCAACAACTCCAAGATCACCGGCCTCTCCGACACGGACGTCTCCCCAACGTCCAACGGAGACAGAGTTCCCTGTGAGTTGCGTACGCGGTGTCACTTCCCTCCCCCACCGTCTCTCTTTCTTTCTCTCCCTCCCTCCCTCCCTTCCTCTCTCAGGGCCTCCTTCCTCTCTTTCTAGTACTTAGCCAAGGTGGATGCTGTTGGATGGGAAGCTTTTCTTTTATATCAAAGTTATTTATTTATCTGAGACGTAAAATTACGATGCAGTCATTTAAGATCCCGTTGGTGTAAGGAAAACCTAACTAAACCTGGGCATTTGTTGACACTTAGCCTAACTAGTCCGTGTCAAGTTACGTGCCTTAACTATGTCAAGTCACGTACGCCTTAACTAATCCCGTTTTCCATTTTGACCCTGTCCGCACGGGGGACGCCCCTCAGGCAAGGTGACGCCCCTCAAAGCCAGCGTCAGCACCTCCGTCCTCTACGGCACCCTGACAGTGACTGTGGCCACCCACCTGCCCTCCGTCACCGTCTACTACGTGAACTACAAGAAGGCCGACAAGAACGTCTCCCTCTACGAGAGCGACGGGCCCTGTAGTGACCAAGGGTGAGCTTAATACGAACATGATTTGTTTTCTGTTATAGATTTTTGAAAGCTTTTTTCGGTACACCTGAAACATCGCCTCCCCCCCCCCCACTCTCCGTTTTCTTTTCTCGGTTACTTTGTTTTTAACCTTAAGTAAAACTAACTTAAGCTAACTTGGCCTAGAATAACGTTGGGGAGCTGAGAGGGTGGGCGAATATTCCGGTCATCTAAGCCATTTCGCATTTTCCCTTGTGAGAAGAATTTATTTTTAAGAGTAAGGGCTCATTATTTAATGACAGTTTGTTGTTAGATAAGAACTATAAAAACTTTATGGCTACCGAATGGAAAATACACGATATATTCATGCGTGATCTAGTGTACGCATAAAACCACAGGAAGATGAGACACGGTAAGTTCCCGAGTGCACTTTCGTGTAATGATCGCATCGCCAGAGGAGATACGAGAATGAGATCGAAGAAATAGAACAGCCAGTTGATGTACGAGGGAAAATGACGTACAGTTATCTAAAACATGAACAGTGAATCCATTTCTGTTACAGTGAAATGATTCTGAACATCTGAATTTTTGATAGAAGGCTTATTCTGTTTTATCTTTGACAACAGTGAAGCCATCTGTGTCTGTCTGTGAATTACTTTTCGCGACGTACGTCACCGTTGCGACGTCGGCGCACGTCAGAGATCAACGACCAGTCGGTGGAAAACCGGAGTCCAAAAATATTCACAATTCACAGGTAGTTTGACGTGAATGAGACGCGGGGGGTAAAAAAAAAACAACACACTCGCACACGTGACGTCAATAAAGTGATAGACTAAACCCGTGTACGTCACTGCTTTCCACAAGTTCGTAAACCCTAGCGTGTGCACGGTGAGACTTAGCCCTTCTGGTCATTCGAGGCCGAACGCCGTTGAGAGAAAATGTGGCGGGCGTAGCGAGAAGGCAAAATGCTTGTCGGACCTTGAAATGATTTTATTATGATGGGATGTCTCATATTTTTTTTTCTTTTTCTGCTTGACATTGGCGCAGGAATACGACCATCAGCAAACTGGCCAGCTGCTACGTTTTAGCGAGGAGGCACAGTACCCTTCCCTGAAGAGGTGGGGACCTCTTTCCCTCTTGAAAAGGTGGGGCCCACTTTCACTCGAAAAAGGCGTTGGGGGCGCCCCCTTTCCCTCTTTAAAAAGTGGGGCTCCTCTTTCCCCTCTTTAAAAGGTGGGGAACCTCTGATACTTTAAAAGGTTAAGACCCCCTTTCCCTCTTTAAAAAGTGGGGCCCCTCTTTTCCTCTTTAAAAGGTGGGGAACCTCTGTCTCTTTAAAAGGTTGAAGATAAGGGAAGGCAGTTTGGATGGCCCTGCGCCTCTCAAGTTTCTGTTTAGTAAATCGTGTTGAGATGAGGAATTAGGATCTCTCAGCTCTTAGAGATCATGAAGCACAAATGATAATAATCGCGATATTGATTTCTGTAGAAATTTCAATGTTTATATTTTTTTTTAATGTGATAAACATGATATTGATTGCGAAAAACTTATTCTTCAAATTTTTGTAATATAACAAACCACAGTGTCGATCTCTGCAAGATATTTGCTCATTTTAGTAATGTAACTATCACAATATCGATTTCTACAAAAAAATAACTTTTTTCGTAATATAACAGCTCTGACATTGATTTTTTTCTAAAACCTTGTAGGTAATCGTCATATATTCATGATATGCTTTATGTGTAAGGAATATATGTTTTCGTTCTGCTTCACTAGATGTATGCAAAATTTGGTAACCATATTTATAGAGCCGTCGTGATTACATTTGGTGTGTGTCTCGTGCCTTTCTGACCCTTCGCGTTAGTCATCCATGATTACATTTGGTGTGTGTCTCGTGCCTTTCTGACCCTTCGCGTTGGTCATCCATGATTACATTTGCTATGTGTCTCGTGCCCTTCTAACCTCTCGCTTAGTCATCCATGATTACATTTGGTATGTGTCTCTTGCCCTTCTGAGCATCTCCTCTCGTGTGGTCATCTCTGGTGCCGTCGGGCCCTGCCTCTTCTTCAGGTGGTCTACGGTGGAGATGGCCGCCGGGAACGCCACGGGCGTCGGGGGAGCCGTCCACGGCACCATCGTCAACCTGGAGCCCTACACCCGCTACGCCGTCTACGTCAAGACGTACTCCCTGGCCTCCAGCGCCGAGGGCGCCCAGTCAGACGTCCTCTACGCCGTGACCAGTCCCTACAGTAAGTTTACTTGCGTCACCCCTTCCTCAGGGACCTCCTGCGTCTCCGTTTTCTTTTAAGACTTTATGCAAAGGACGCTTACTTTTTCGTGTAAATTGTACTTTCAAATCTTCTTTACTCAAGAGCTGCCTCTGAAGTTCTTGTAATTTCCCCCTTTTGTGGAATTGGGCGATTTCATAAGTTTCTCTTAGGATTTGGAGGCTTGATTTTTAGAAATAATGGATGATAGACGTGTGTGTGTCTTTGTTGTGATATTTAGATTAAAAAGATATTTAGACGCCTATTGCTTGTTTGCGGCCATGATCATGATGGAGTCTGTTGAACACTGTTTCTCAGATTTTTTGAACATTCTTTTTTTTTTTTTTCTTTTCGTCCTCGCGTTTCCCTGCAGACCCGACTGAGCCCGTTCGCCTGCAGTGGGCGTCGCCGAATAGCACGACGCTGGAGCTGTGGTGGGAGCCGCCCCGGAGACCCAACGGCGAGATCGACCACTACCTGGTGACGCTGACGCTCCTGCCGGACACGCCCAGGATACCGCACGACTTCGACTTCTGCAACCCAGAGAGTACGTCGCTCGTGTGCGCGGGCGATGATAATGACGATTAATAATGACTCAAATGCAGCGAAAAACTTATGTAGACGAAATGCATAGCACTTAAGCGCTTGGTCTGTAGAGAATTGAACGAGAGGTTGATGATTCAGTGGCTGTTGATGTTCACCGAGTGGGTCTGAATGACGGGGGTTCCCTGCAGGGGTGTTTGCGAGGTCGGATGGCCTCGACATGTGCTCGTGGGTGCTGCTGACGGGTGAGTCAGTTACGGGTGCCTGTGGTGCCGCTGACGGGTGAGTTACGGGTGATGGTTGGAGAGAGAAAGAGAAAGAGAGAGAGAGAGAGAGACGTGAGCATCAGTGTGTTCTGAGCGCTCGTTTGGAGGATGGTGTAATAAAAGGACCGGGAATGATATTGCGCACCTCTTCTTCACAATGCTCACCTTTTCTCTTCAAGTATCGCCTGTTGTGTGGTGGATAGGGAGGTGGATGAGGCCAAGGGAGAGGCGCTGGTGAGTGTGGGAAGAACCGGGAAAAAACTGCGTCGATGTTCTTGAGGTGGTCCGAGCGCCTTCAGGCGACGGAGGAATGCAAAGGCAGAGGGCTGGAACGTGCGATTGATGGCGCTTGACGTCTTCCTCTCCGGCTTAAAAGTCTGTCGTCCGGAGTAAAGCCGAGAAGCTTAGTGGACTTAACAGTCCGTAGGGGGTGGGGGTTGGGGGGTGTCTAGTGAGACAGTAGGGGGTAGGGTCAGGGTTTTGAAAACAGGGCTGACTTACGTCTGTGTCCTGACCACCTTCTCCCCAGCAAGGAGCTACGTCGACAAGAAGATGGCGGCCATGGCCCACGCTGAGGGCAGCAGCGCCCCGGCACGGAAGACCTCGGCCACGGTGGAGGAGGCGACACCAGCCACGGAGACTGGTCGGGGCGGCCTCTGCCACGCCAGGCCCACCGCCGCCGTCGCCGCCTCCGCCTCCGCCTCCGCCTCCTGCTGCTCCTGCCGGAACCCACGCCTGCACGAGGACCAGGAGGTCATGGGCCAGATAAGCTTCGAGGACTTCATCATGGACAACGTGTACGTGAAGAAGTAAGTGCGCGGGAGCAGGTGGACGGCTCTGGTTGGTAAGGTGACGTCAGGTTCTTCATCGTCTGCCCTTCGATGTCCCTGCCTCAGATCATATTTACCAGTCTTGTCCCTCAAGATGAAACCGTCAACTTAAAGAATTTTCAGACGATGAAATATCTGATTATAAACACGATGATATATGCCTAATTTTTTGTTTTTATCAATTTATCACTTTTTGACGATCAGATGGACTTAAGAAAATAACATTAGTCTTGTTAATTCACCTTTATTCAGTAAATTGAGTTACTGATTTATGATTAACTTCAGATTACAGTAGATTTGACCTCCTGTCCACGATGCAAGTTGTTAATGACCTTATCATAATAGTTTTCCCTCCTGAACTGGTTCGTAAATCGGGTCGTTGACCTCATACGAGTAATCAAGCCCATTTAAGAAACCTTCGCTACGGTCGTGTGACCCGGCCAGGTCTTGACCTTCCCCTCCTCTCCCACGATATTCGTCAGGATCAACAGGTCCCGCCGGAGGACTCGACAGAGCCTCGTCATCAGCGACCAGGAGTTCGAGACGAGCCTCCAGACGGCGCACCAGCCCCCCAAGGGCACCCCTCTAGCGACGGCGGGCGGCGAGGCCCTCAGGGACGCCCCGAACTCCGGGGAACCCGCTCTGTCGCCCCCGGTCCGGGAGAACGGGGAGGAGATGATGGACGAGTTCCCTCTGCACCAGACGGTGCACGAGTTCCCGCTCCACCAGACGGTGCACGAGTTCCCGCTCCACCAGGGGCAGACGGTGCACGAGTTCCCGACCCACGCCGGGATCCAGGCGGACTACCGGCTCCACGAGGAAAACCTCACCCAGTACGACCGACCTCACCAGGACCTCGGTGAGTTCACCCGTCCCCACGTAACCTCTCTTGCCCTTCCGTGAATGTGGTGGAATAACTCTGTATGAAAACACCTGCGCCTCGCTGCCGCGTCCATGACCGACCACAAACACCTGTGCCTACTCTGCCACAACTCACCCACTCCCCCCCCAAAAACCTCTGTCTTCTTCTGTACCACTCTGTCTCATACGGCTTGTGCCTCTGTGTCTTCTTCCCCCAACGCAACAGGTTCCGCGTTGCTCCAGCAAGTCCACATGACGCGGGCGCCTCGCCTGACGCTCCGCAATCTCCACCACTCCTCGCTGTACACCGTGGGCGTGGTGGCGTGCCAGGCACCCCTGGGGGTGCCGGAGCAGTGGGGCCAGCGGGGCCCTCAGATCAAGCTGTGCTCCAACATCCCGGCCAGGACCGCTGCCTACACCAGAGCCAGCGGTAAGCTGTGGGTTCAGGCTTCTAAAAGGATTTGTTCCGTTTTCTTTTCTGGGGTGTTTTGGAACGGGGGGGAGGGACGTTCCGTTTTCTTTTCTGGGATGTTTTGGAACGGGGGGGACGTTCCGTTTTCTTTTATGGGGTGTTTTGGAACGGGG
>JAYMFT010208041.1:0-11556 GCA_038088735.1 Panulirus argus | reverse complement strand
AGAAAAGGGAAAGTGAACCAACATTGCGGCGTAGGGCAAGGGGGTTAAGTTTGGAAGTTAGCCTGGGACAGTTTATAAGTCGGACTGCCTTCGACTCAACCCTGATAAATAAGGATACAGAGCTAGAACCACCCCATATGTAAAAGCAGTACTTCATACAAGGACGAATCAATCCCTTGTATAAACGGAGCTACTCACCAGAAGAGAAAAAGTTTCGTCATATAAACAGGACACCCAGTTTCTTAGAGGCAGATTTAGCTATTCCCATAATGTGGGGTTTCCAAGAAAGTGGGTGTTACAGTAATACCAAGTATGTTCATAGAGTCAAGAGGTGGAATTACAGAACCGTCAAAGGTAAGAAGAGAGCTGTGAGAAGTTTTCAATAGAGAAATGGTAGAAATTGGGTCTTGGAGGCATTAAACTTAACTAGATTTTGTGTACCCCACTGAGATATCGGCAAACAATTACACAGACACAACTCACTAGTAAGAATCTTGTACATTGATTTTAGCTCTGCCTCTAATACAATCCAGCCACAATTTTTTTTCAATAAATCATTAGGGATGGATGTAAACTGTAACTTACTGAAGTGGATCAGTAGCTTTTTAACACAGAGACCGCAGTATACTAAGATAGATAACGCTTAGTCCAACATAATTCTTACCAATGCAGTTGCACCCCAGGGATGTGTCATGCTCCCCACTTTGTTCAGCTTCTATACACATGACTGTAGAAGTGGTTTTAGCAACTGCACTATTTTAGAATATGCTGATGATACCGTAATCATAGGAAATATTTTTAATGAAAATTTTAATGATTATATTGCACAGGTTAGTTGCTTTGTTGAGTGGTGTAAAACAAATTATCTGCGCTTGAATGTAAAGAAAACTAAAGAGGTGCTGATAGATTTTAGGACAAAAAAAGTACCAGACTTAATTACAAATGAAGATGGAAATGTAGAAAGAGTGAATTAATACATGTATAGAGCGTAACCAGCCGTTCGAATCCTTGCTATTGGAAGGCACTACGTGTTGCATGGCAGTGGGCGCTCATTGCACTGTATACATAGTAGCTTTAACCTGGCTTTTCACGCAGTAGAGAATGCTTTTCGGTGCAGGTCGTGTCGTGCATGCAGAAAGCATCGTGGTGTCGTAGAATGGGGCAGTTCTCAAGCCCTCCTGTGGGTTGCTGCTGCCGGTTCGGGGAGGAGAGATCTCCCCACAGCGGTGTGTTCATGTGGATCTCTAACGACGTGTCGATCCCATTTTCCCTCTTGTTGGATGTCGTTGGCTCCTACCCAGTATGGCCAACTTATTACAGTGATAATAAACTATCATAACACATTTACTCTCTCAGTTGTTCCCTCCCAACATTTTTTCAGAAATGATGTACGTATAGGAATTCTATCATGTAATTCATCTTTAACCTGAGAGGAAAAAAATGGCCTATGGCCTGCAGATGCTGGAAGAAGGAAAGAGAGAGTTAGCGTCCTGGAGGCCGACCAGGCCACTGTCCAGGTCTTTACGCTCCCCCATCATGTCCTCCCCCGTCCCTGTTGCCATATATCCTCCACCTCCAGGCACCTGTCACCAACAGATGTGTGAAGGGCGGGGCGCATCCCACAAAAAAAAAGAAAAGGTTTCATCATTAAGATAACTGCGAAAATTGATTCAGACTCTTGCCCTAGGCGGCCGGTTGCTATAGTTCAAAGATTCAGTCTGTAGACTAACAGCCAGGGGTAATTATGGCCGTCAGTCTCAAGTCATAACAACCAACCGAATAATCTTAGAACACCTTCTCCGTGTGTGAAAAAACAACTCTCCAAGAGAACAGACTAGAAGGTTAGGATGACAAGAATTTACAAATTTAATTAATCTAATATACATAATTACAAGTTTCTACCAGGCTGACTGTGTACTTGGTTGACACTACCGTGCTAACCCATAAAGTGTTATTAATTTGATGATTGTAAGTGATTTATGAGTTATTTTTGTGTCTGTAAGTGATTTATGAGTTATTCTTTATATTGGGAAGTAAGTAATTTATTAGTTATCAAAATGTTTGGGTAGCGGCATGTTATTTTTGTCATGGTGGGTGATTTAAAACCCTACAGGCACTCTGAGAGTGTAAGAGATTATTTAAACACTTCTTTAAATCATTTTATATATCATTTTTGATAAGTAACAAGTTACCATATTTTCCTTAAAAACATAAACTTTAAATGTCTAACATCCCCCACCTCCCTTCCCTTGTTAGATTAGAAAAGAGATGTATGAAAGAAAAATAGAAGATAAAGAATCATAGAAAATAAAATGAAATATAAAAACTTTAGGTTTAGTGGTTTTGATTTTTTTTAAAGTAAAATTCCATTATTATATGATTATGAAGCCTACGTAAATAGACATTTCGCTGTTGTGAAACTGTTGATAAGAGGGATGGATCCTTGGATATGGGCCTCCTAAAAATGGCCCCCCTGAGATGGGCCTCAGAGATGGAACTACTAACACGAGATTCACCAAAGCATGCCATCTGGGGGCACCTGGTCCAAAAGCCGGTGCAAAACTGCTCCCCCAGCATGTCGAGCCTCAGTCGGGGGTCGTTGATGTACTGAGATTCTATTTCTTCCTGGGGATCGACGGGTGCTGCGTCCCGGTGCACCACAGTCTTGTGGTTGATAAAGTCCTCACCTTCGAGGTGGGGGAACCATGCCATGCGTGGGTACAGGTATTTTGCACAGCCGCGTTTGACAAGCCGCAAGTACTTAGGTTTCAAGCCCAGCGAATGACTATAAACGCCAATTTGTTTTTGGAATGCTGGGTGCATTCGGCTCCTCTTGCACTATTTCATATAAACCTCAAACAGATACTTAATAACCACGACATATTCATCATTGTTGGTCAGGTACAGATGGCTCTGGAAGACCTGCTTGAAGTTTTCCAGGTTTTCCTTAGGGTTGTTTGGTACGTCCGCTGGAGAGGCATCACTTTCTTCCATATCTTCATCGCTAACCTTCGCCATTTTTTGTCGTTTCCTGTGGCGTCGGTCGTCCACCTCGAGTCTTCGTTTGCAGGAAGGTGGTGGTGAGAAGGTGGAAGGCTCTTCCTGGCTCTGGCCAGTGCTGGAATGGCGTGACCCAACTTCTTCCTCTCTGGTGTCCAAAGTGACTTCATCTTCGGTGAAGGGTGCGAGGTCACCTTCCCCAATTTCAGACTGAACAGTGAATGAGTAAGGGAGCACAGAGTAATCCTCTGTGTCCAGGGAATCCACCTTTGCAACTGGAGTCTGAGACTGAACTCCATCCATCCATTTAGTGGCCACCTCATCCAGTCCGTCTTCTTTGCAGCTTTCCTCTTCATCTGTTTCCAAGGATCGTTGCCACCGAACTCGTTCCAACAGGACCTAAGGTTCACCGGACAATTTAAGTTCATCGTCAACCTCATCCTCGTCTGTTTGATCCTCACCATCGGAGGATGGGGCCAAGGTTGAATGTGATTCTTCAGAGGTGGTTGAATACTCAGGGCTGCTCCAAGATTCAGAGCTGCTCTCGTATTCGTCACATTCTTTTGGCCTATACCATTGCTACCTCCTACCCTGGAAGATGCCATGATGCCCATACTCGACAGCAGACGGCCCATAAAAACGACAGAGATGGCCTCTTCATCCTGTGAGCGGCAGTAGTCGGTGTATGTTTGATATAGCTCATCACGTGTATCAAGATCCCCAAGGCGTTTGGTGATCTTGCATCCCTCGCGCAGAAATCGAACGAGCACCTCCTTTGCAGCGAGAAGCATTTCTCTGTCAAATGAAGCCATCGTCGAAATATGATTCTATTTCAGAATTTGACCTTTTATTGTCAATATAGTAGTCTTTATATTTCTTTTATAGGTGATTTATATCCCACGTGCATCTTTGTTAGTCGACTTCCTCAACCACTCGGTTATCACTGCCTCAAGACAGTGTTTAATTTGTTTTAACAATCTATTTTTTTTTTCTACTTTGAAAATTGGTTTGTTGACCTTGAATATTACAGCTAATCTTCCGATTATTCAACACAATATTCGGGTATTCTCAAACTGAAATAATTATTAAGTCAGCCTTAGGTATTCATAACATTCATAACTTCACAACACGCATCTCTTTACTACAACATCAGCAGCTTTAGTGCACACTTATCTTCACGTCACCCTTGACATAAGTGACCATTTACTTGCACTTTACACTCTAGGCCAAAGGGTACCTTCATTAAAGCTGTTTCTTCACTACACCCTAAACCTCACTATACCCTTGACTTTATCATAGATGACCACTTAAAAGGTGGTGCAAATAAGAATATGGTGTATAAGAAATATAATCAAATTGCACTTTGTTCGTATCCTAAATGGTCTACCTATAGACAAAGCAATAATTAATTTTTTTTATAGTTCAACTATAGAATCAATTTTATGTTTTTCAGTTACCGCCTGGTATGGAATGCTAATCAATAAAGATAAAGATAAGTTTGAGAAAATTGTTAAGAGAACTATGAAATTGGGTGCAAACACTAAATCATTAAATATGCTCTATCAGGAATGTGCACTGAAGCAGGTGGAGGAGATCATGCAAGATGCAAGTCATCCTCTTCACGGCGCACCGATAGATTCAGAAAATCATTTGCGCCAAAAAGTGTCCCATTGTTTAACCATCTAAAGTTGCTGTAACTCCTCTGTGATATAGCTTTTGCGTGCAATAGATGATTCTTTATGTGATATCTTATGCTGTACTTTTATGTGATTTTCTATAATTTTCATTATATAGTTCTTATAGTTTTACCCTTGAACTGAGCTCTTAGCCATAAGAAATTTAATTTTGTATCACGTATGCAGTTTGACAATAAAGACATCTTATCTTATCTTATCTAAAGTCAGGGACCTTGGGGATTGCTGGTTGCACAGGAAACTGTATAGAATTTTGGTCACGTGATAGGAGGCAGAGAGTCGTAATGAATGGAGGAGAATCATTACCGTGGTCACCCGTTACTAGTGGGGTCTCTCACGGGTCCCTCCTGGGGTCTATACTTTTCATCATTTATATTAATGATATTGATGTAGGGCTGAATGACTAAGTGCCCAAATTGGCAGATGACACAGATCGGCATTGCCATATTAACTGAAGAAGATGAGCTAGGATTACAAGAGGATCTAGATAAGATAGCTGAATGATCTAAGAAATGGCAAATGCCATTTAACGTCAATAAATGTCAGCTGCTGCAAGAAGGTAACCTCAACAAGAAATTCGATTATGAACTGATGGGCCGCAAGACAAAGGACATCCCTTGTGTTATGGTTCTAGGGGTCACTGCCTCCAACAACTTCAATTTCTCCCAGAATTGTAACGAATTTGCTAAGAAAACAGATTGGTTGTAAGGATATATAACATAAACCCTGCATACAGAAGCAGGGATGTGATACTGCCACTATACTCAAATCTAGTTAAACCCCAACTCGAATGAGGAGTGCTGATCTACCCCACCCCTCCCTCTACTCCCAACCCCACCTAAGTATGGGTGTTCTTAAACTGGAAGCAGTGCAGCGAAGAGCAACAAAATTGATTCCTTCCTTACGTGACATGTCATATGAGGACAGACTGTGGGAGTTAAATTTGTTCTCCCTGAGCAAAAGGCTGCTCCAAGTCAAGTTAACAGAATGTTTTAGAATGCTTAAAGGATTCAACATCGTCGATGCTGAAAATTCTTTACGGTCGCTCCTGTACTCCCAACAAGTTATGACTAAAACTTAGAGGTCACCGAGTAGTCTGGATTATACAAAATATTTCTTTAACAACGACATTATTGACGTGTGGAATAAGCTCCCAGAACATGTTTTTCGGAGTAACACTGTTAATGTGTTCAAAGATTAGGCTTGATCGTCACCTGTCACTCTCCGGTATTGGGTAATTCTTTTAATCAGTTATGACAACGGAGTGGTATATTATGCTACCTTCTGAACGACTGACCTCCCCCAGACTATAGCGCGGTAACTTACCAATATTAGAAACTCGTGTCGCCTGCTATAAGGGAACAAGGAGGAATTATTCTGTCATCCTTCCACATCAGGAGTAATATAGACAGGGTAAGTCACGAGGCTGGCGCTCAACGCTTTGTGTTTATAACAGAAGGTGAAGGGATGCTTGGTTTTGGTGACGGGATGCATGACATATTCACGTTCATTGTATCTTCTGACTTTCATATAAAACTTTCCTTCAGGCATATTAGTCCTGCAAGGTATTTTTTCTCCCAGTTTCCCGTCCGGGTGTTGCCGTAAGGTAGGAAGAGAGAACCTTAGTTTTGCTAGTTTTTTCTTCTATTACTCTTAAGTGGACTGCATCTTTTTCAGTTGTGGAAAGGCTAAACCACCTCGCTTGGATCTTAAGTCTGTGTGGTCTGTGTATCTGTGTAATACAATAGGGTAAACGGTAACCAGCCCTGGACAGTCGGGTGCTGGAGGGAAGAAAATCATGGGAGGTGAACAGATGGTGTTCTGCGGAGGAAAGGTTAGATTTGAGACCGTGATAGTTGTAGAAGTTTATAAATAAAGAACCAGGTTTGGTAGCCATGTCCGACTGAGAGAGAAAAGTTTCAGTCGCTTGTTGTCAGTCAGAGGGACCCTGGGAACCATCTAGCACTCCTTCTAACGATCTCAGACCCAGTCCTTATATTTCTAACCATCCCTGATCTTCTCTAATATTTCTAACCACCCCAGATCACCTGTTTTTACCTAACTACATTCATGGTTATCCTCATATAGCTAATGCACCCCATCCCAGATTTCTGAAGACGAGCTTGACTCTCCCCTGTATATTCAACACCATCAAATTTAACTCTAAGGACCTTAGTTCTTTCTTATTATCTGCATCTACCCAGTTCTTCCTTATACCCATACCTCCCCTCCCCCTCCTTCTCTCTCTCTCTCTCTCTCTCTCTCTCTCTCTCTGTCTTCCGTTTATGATCATTGTAGCCAGGCGTTCGGACTCCCTATATATATATATATATATATCTATATATATATATATATATATATATTTATATATGTGTGTGTGTGTGTGTGTCTCAACACCCCTTAATTTCTGATTGTCTACTTGCGTGCGTGAACATACTCGAACCTCTCCTGGCCTTCGAACTATCCAGTAAGTATTACCTCACCCTCCATACAGTCCATATATCGAGTTGCAACTTAAGCCTAAACCTCTGTGTGTGTGTGGAGACTGCATGATGAAAGTTATCGGTGACATAAGTTGCATTTTTGATGACGATAAAAGTCCACTGTCTCCTTCCCTTCCATCCAGTCCCCATCTGCCTACAGTCCCAACACACAATAAAACATTTCTCCATTCTTATTTCAGAGCAGCCGTCCCATGGCGTCCCGCCCTTCCATCCTGGAAAAAAAAGGTGAGAAAACTTTATGTAGTGAATAATGAAGCGAGTTAGAAGGTGAGGTGGGTCTCCCGTTAACACACAGTACCTGTCAACACTCTGTAACCTGGGAGTGGTCTCTGCACGCCCATCTCCCACACCTAAGGCTCAGCCACACACACACACACACACACACACACACACCTGATTCAGTCAATGAAGTTTGTTTCGAGGAGATGAGGCTTTTCTCTTGTCATTATTACTTTTCGCAAGTGATATTGTGGTGTGTGGTGTTTAGTGATGTGTCTCGTTTGCCTTGAAGCAGCCGAAGAGGGAAGGCAGAGGATCTGCTTTCATCACTGATTTCATGCGGTTACTTCGTCGAATGTATCAATGTTGCCATTTATTGGAGGAATACTGTCAGACTGAAATATACGTAGTTCTTGCCACTGTAGAAAATGTTGGTTTACAAGATGGTTCTTGAGGTGGTCAGCATGTGAGGAATCATCCGCTGGTGACATCCGTCGTTGTCTGAGGCCAAACGAATTTTTTTCTTTGCACGCGGGTGTATTGGTGACTACTGGTATGGAGGGATGGACTCACTCTATGTCAGAGCCTTGGGGACGACTCGCAGCGTTTTACAGATAGTGTATCCTGAAGGTAAGAAATAAATGTTCTCCACCTTACACCAGACCACTGTCGTGTTGCCTTTGTCGGTCAGCCTCCGTCACTGTGAACATGAAACACATGATTGTCATACGTCGTGTTGGTAACATCCATTTTTCTTTACCTTCATCTTCTTTCATATCTTTTTGATAAAGGCAAGAAACTCCATCCGCTGCAAGTGATGTGCCCTTGATTCTTCTTAAGTGCTGGATTGATCTCGGTTTGGACAGCATGGTGTCAGTGTGGTGACCTTTGGTGACCTAGCTTGGTACAGGTGACCTCGGTGATCCTCCTCTCAGCCACAGACTGAAAGCTCCATTTATAAAAGACGCGACATTCTCCCCAGCAGTCCGCTTCATCCTCGCCCTTACATTAATCCAGCCTGCGACCACCTCAAACAAAAGCCCCTTAAATAAATCCATTCTTCCTGATTGTCTTTGCGGAGTCAACAGGGGGGCCGGCGCTCGGGCCAGGAGCCGCGGACTGCCCGCCGACATCGATGTAATTGGTGGTCTTGTGCTGGTAATTGGGTTCCGTTAGCAAGTTCTGACAACTCTGACACTTGGCATATCGGAGGTTTCAATCATGGATTCACACACACCCCCCTCCCCCCACCCACCTCTCCGTCCAGCTTCAAGAGGGAGGGGGGAAAAAATAGTTCACATTTCTCTTACATGAGATAACCTGATTGATTCGCGATGTTTTCGGTGCACGTACAGGATGGGAGGATGGTAAAAATAGAGAGAATCTGGGCGGAGGTTTTTAGAAGGGGGGGGGGGGGGCTCTGGCACTTTGTGTCGTGTGTCTTTATGTAAAGTTTGATGGTTTGGACTCGTCACTTCGGCTTTCTTTTTCTTTTTCTTTTTTCTCTCTCCTGAAAGGAAAAGGTAATAGACTGCCCATGAATCGTGTTTGCTTTGCAAACCATTTTTGCCCCCGGAGTGATGAGTTGTGACCGGTATATATATATATATATATATATATATATATATATATATATATATATAGAAAATGTGGCGGAATATATTTTCAGGTTATAGTGCTTCTCTGCAACAAGTGCAGTCGATGGATATTGTCAGGTATCTCAGACGGAAGTGGTTCGAGATATGAAAACAGTTACACACTCAGACAACACTCCATTCCTTGTCTTTAAGATTTGTGGTCGTGTCAAGATTTCCAGGTAAGGAAGGGGAGGGAGGAAGATGTGTGTGTGTATGTGTGTCGGTAGAATACATGCCAGACATAATCATGCTTATTATATATCGCAGTAGGTAAAAGTTGGTAGGTAGGCAACGACCAGCGAAGTATATTACCAGTACTACCAGCCTGGGTATCGGGAGGGGTTAGTGATGGCTGTGTCGTGGGTCATCATTTTAATGGTTGTCAAGTTCCACTCCTCTAGGTAGCTGTCTTTTCTTTCTGCCTCACTCACACGTGGGCTACTGGCATTCTGTCCACAAACATATAATTCCTTTTTGTCGTACATAACATTTCACAACGCTTAACTCACATAGCTCATTCTTAGCTCTAGATTTTCCTGCTGTAAGCACTACGCGCTAGTCCTGCCATTTTGTAAAATGGTAGGAGCAATAGATAGAAGCAGCAGTTAGGAACATTTAGGCAGGAGCGTTAGGTAGAAGTAGTCAGTAGGAACATTCGGTAGGAGCCTCTGCAAACACTGCCTTAGAACTGCCCTCTGTCAGTGGATTGTTAAGGGTGAAGCACTAAAGGCTAAGAAGCAGCGCTGGAGTTCGATGGTTATGGAGACTGTTATCGTTGCTACCATCTTGGGGGAGTTCCAGGTGGGAACAGGCGTCAGAGATATAGATAGATAGACCATGCTTCTGTTATATTTCCTTTTTTGACTCCGATGGCTCGGAGGTGTACAGAGCACGATGGAGCGACAGTTGCGATTGTTGGTTACACACATTATGATGACACGGGGCGAGTCAGTATGGTTGGTGTGTCCCAGTGTCCGTGGTCTGCTGGACGGCATTAACGTGCTATGTCTTGTCACGTATTAGAGGGCGGATCGCACCGATGAGGCGTGGGTAGACGCCGCAATTAGCAGTAAAATGTAGTCTGTTTGATTATTGTGGTTACCTTTTAACCGTGTTTTGAATCTGGACGAAAGATCCTGTTGGTCTCCATTTTACTGACAGTTTATGTTATTGGTCAGCAGTTTGTTTAAGAATATTATTTTGTGCACTTTTCGGTGCATTATTAGTGTTAAATTTACCCAGTAACTATGTCTGACCCTTACGACACCCCAGGTCACTCAGGACCATTGGAAGACCAGCATTCCCTTGGCGCTGCCTGTTTACGGTCATTTCTTTTTCCACAGTGTAATTCTTGACACGTGATCAAAGATTGAGGGTCCCAGAGCAAGGCCCCGCGTCACCTCCTTTGTCTGTCGTGTCGGAAACATTTTCTTCGTCTTTTAAGTCGAGGTTTTGTACGCACATCTCCCTGGCCCACGAAATCACCGTTCGTGACTGGTGAAGTGCGGTACTTTCGTGAACACGAACGCCTGTGTACTGTATGGGCGTGCGCTCGCGTGCTGGAGGGATCAGTGAGAGGCGAAACTATCTCTACCTGGAATATTGAAGCGAAAAGTTGGTTGTTAGAGACGAAACTGGAATTTCAGTTTCTTGATTCAACGTGTAGTGCACCACACACACACACACACACACACACACACACACACACACACACACACACACACACACACTCACAAGATCAGAGAATGGTTTAAGGTGGAACGCCACCTTTACTGCCCTGGAGTCATCAACAATTCAGTCAAGGTAGTGATGACAGTGTCATGTCGGAAGGAGACGCTTGACCTTTCGCCAAGTGCTAAAGTTTTCTGTTTGTGGATAACAACGTCACCTTTCTCGACCTGTGACTTTGACTTAATTATAAGCAGCCTTCCCTTGGGCGTGCGGATCAGAACGTTATTGTTCTTCGAGTAGCAACGCATTTGTGGGTAACGACGTGCAGAGGGAGGCTGGTGAGGGAAGAGGATTGACAAGACATTACTGCCCTCGAAGGGAGTTATGACTTGTGGTCATAGTCTGTGACTTTACCGCAGGACACATTGGAATGAATCGCTATTTTGTGTTGCGTGACATCATTGTCGCCCTCAGTATTCTTGAATCGTGGGTTTGAGGGTTTAAAGCTTTCGGTAACACGACCGTACGATCCTTGAATAACCTTGGTTAGGTCTTTATGTCCTTTGACCTAGTTGTGCCAAAGTTCACGTTGTTTCATACGCATGATGTTGACCTGGTTAACATCCTGTAGCCTTAAGCCTGCGCTCGGATCAGGAGCAGGAAAATGAAGCAATGAACTCCTTTGGAGCGAGAGGTTTCCTTTTCGTCCATTAACGATGACACAGACTCGGCGAAGATGGCTTTTCATTGGTGGTTTAAGCCCATGCAGGTGGAATTCAGCAAGATATATATATATATATATATATATATATATATATATATATATATATA
>JAYMFT010208030.1:0-11556 GCA_038088735.1 Panulirus argus | reverse complement strand
ATCCCTTGCCTGAATGGCCTCAGAACAGGAACAGTTGAACCATGGATTGGATGAAGAAGCAGTCTTGGAGGAAAAAGGGATAAATGCCTCCATTCCTGCAAGAATAACCTCTGTTATGCATTTAGTTGTCATCCACCCTTTTTTAGTACTACAGTAGATAAATGGAAGAAAATTCACTCCTTTAAAGGTCCTCAGGTGAACACTTTTACCAGTTACCATCAACTTGGTTTTATGTGTACCTGAAGCATTGCTGCAGCCAAGAATTGTTACCCTGTCTGTGGAATCCTTACTCCTAGATGGAGACTCCTTAATATCTTGGGCAAGGGTTTTTCATGGCATAAGATTCCAGTACTGGGCAAATTCCTTAGCATTATACACTTGTTCTGGGGCTAAGTTTTCCACTGCCACTAACTGTGCAAAAACATCTGCAAATTTCATTGCAGCTTCCATGTCAGTACTATGCTTTTCACCAGACACTCTATGAACTGAAATTCTATGTCTTCATTTAAACTTGTGTAATCCTCCTTTCAAATATTCACAGTCATAGTCTAGCTTTAGTTTTCTATGAAAAACTCTGGTCTGCTCACAAAGCATGTCTGCAGAAATGCTTACACCCTCATTATGTCAGAGCTTAAACCTCTTTATAAGTGCATTGTCTAATTCTGTCCTCCTGGCACCTTTCAAAGTTTTCCAAAACTTTATATTTTTGTGGCTTTCATTTTCAGCAAAAAACTTAAAAATCTGCTCCTTTTGTCTCTTTAGTCATACACAGTTAACGATCCAGTCTCATACTAGTCACATAAAGTCTTTACAGAAGTTCCTTTATCTAATTTTCTCAGTAACTCCACCTTTTCAAGCATGAATGATAACTTATGCTTATGCTTATTAGCACTATCACCATCTTCTGCACCTTTTGGTCTCTTGGATGACACCCTGAAGGGCAAAAATACAGCTGAATATAAGAAATTAACAGGACTGCTAATTAGCTTGGCTGCAGTGTAAAAAGATTTTGGCACCTTAGCACTGCTAACTTGCTAACAGTGCCATCCTGGTGGCAGATCCACAAACTGATGGCGGCAAGTTCAAGACATGCTGGACATGGGGGTTGCCAGACCACAGGGCATGGGATTATAGAGGCACAACCTGTATGTATGTCTCGCTTTTGTTTTGAACAAGCTTCATGCACTCTGTTGGCAGAAGCAATAAGTTCTTGGGCAGTCAACACACTCCCTCATGTTTTGCTAGATTTACTTGTGTATCTTTTTTTTTTTCTGAATAAACTCAGTGTCATGTCTTCACCAGCATCTTTGTTTCACCATTCCAGCAGTATTAGCTGAATGTGGTGTATCCAAATTGTGTAGCATCTGTCAGTGTGATCCAGAGACTCCACCCTAACAGGTTGATTTGGAATATCCATGTGATTTTCATACTGTGGTTGAAGTTCATTTTTCAGTATCTACCCACCCATTCTTCGTGTCATTCTTCTTTTTCTCTTGATGACATTGTAGGGTGTTTGGATGTAGTCAGACCAAGGTGCTTCCCCAAACCATAAAACTCTCCCTTCCATCCTCATGTCCAGGGACCCATACTTTATCTCCTAGCTCAAGATCCTCAGGTTTTACAACACATGCCTCATATTATAGTGGGAAATCATCTTGTATGTTCTTTCTCCTTGGCCACTTTTATAGGGTCTAGAATTCATAGGATCAGTTCATATGGATGGCATGGTATTATTGTCTTAAGCTTGCATCCCATGCTCATTTGAGATGGAGAAAATCCATTATATAATGGGGTATTTTTGTTGTTCATAAGTGTAAGATATCCATCATCACATTCATTTGGAATTGACTTCATGAACTGTTCTTTCAACTTCACCTTTAGAGTGTACTTTTAGATAATGTGATATGGTGAAAACCCCAAGATTATGTAAATTGCTGAAAATCTACAAAGTCAAATTGAGGGCCACTGTCATGTATTAAATTGTTACAAATTCCATATCTACTAGAAATAGTCTACTACGAACAAATGATTTGAACTTTTATGCTAAAAAGAATATCTACCCCATCTATCACCCACAGTTTCTTTAGAAAATTCATGCTCTTCACTGGTTTGACTCTGGCCTTACACTACTTGGAACACTGTCAACAATCCATTACCCGTAAAGTAAGCAGTCTACTCCCATTTAGAGGCAAATTTTTATGTGCCGTCAAACCACCTTTCTCAAACCTTTATTTATGGATAGGACCAAATAATTTATGCTTATGCTTATCCTCCAGTATCCATGTGTTACATAACACATGACCGACTTTAATGTGTCATCTTTCTCTTGCACCCGACACTTCTCATCCACACGAGAGTCTAACATAGGCAACTTAACAAGAATTGTGTTAACATATACATTTCACTCTAAACTTGGAGACCGCCACAGTCATCTTGGATATTTAAAGATTTCTTGACAGAGCATCAGCACTATACAATAGTTTTCTGGGCACCTGCTCAGTTGTGTAATCATGTCTCATGTGTCTTTGCACACATATAGGTAACACAGTAGTCACCTTTGTGGAAAGCAATGGAATCAGTGTTTGTGGTTTGTCTTGATTTTAATATTCTCCATCCCTCCTCTATTTGAGCATATCTTTGCACACTTATAGGTAACTCAGTTACTTTTGTGGAGAGCAATGGAATCAGTGTTTGTGGTTTATCTTGATTTTGATATCCTCCATCCCCAAGAGGAAAGGAGATCTCTTCAATATTCCATGACCCACGTGATAACTAATGCCTCCTTCTCTATTTCAGCATATCGTTGCACACATATAGGTCACTCATCAATCACCTTTGTAGACAGCAGTGGCATATGTGTTTTGTGGTTTTTCTTCATTTTGATAATCTCCATCCCCACTTGTACAGGAGATCTTTCCAATATTCCATGATTCAAGTGATAGCTAATACCTCCTTCTGTGTTTCAGCATATCTTTGCTCAGTTTTGGTCATTGACCTGTTAGCATGAGTTACTGGGTGATCTTTCCCTGATGCTTGTATTTGAAGAACAGCACCAAGCCCTAGGCTAATTGCATTTGTAGACACTGTTGTTTCTCTGAAGGCATCATATATTGCCAAAATTTTGTTAGATGATAAGTATTCTTTGACTTTCTAAATCCTCTTCTTGCTATGGACCCCAGCCTCACTCTATATCTTTCCTCAGTGAGTCTTAGAGTTTTTGTATATGCTTTTATTTTGGTATAAAATTTCATCAGTTGGTCAGCCATACCAAGAAACCTCTGCAGCTGCAATACATCCCAAGGTTGTTCATAGTCTACTGTAGCTTTCATTTTTGCCAGATCTTTATGAACCCCCTCACCATCAGTTACTTTTCCCAGATACTCTAATGTTGATGCTGAAAATACACATTTATTCATCAGGGCTTCATCCTGAAGAAGCTCCAGAACTGCTGTCCTTGGTTGCTTCCCATAAGCAGTATGTCATCCATATGGTATACCACTCGTGGAACTACTCCCAACACCTCATACATCCATTTTTGATAGTGCTCTAGTTCTGAGGTGTTACCATATGGAGACTTTTGAACATGTATCTCCCGAATGGTGTGATGAAAGTGGTCAGTTTATGGCTCTCAGGGTCCAAAAATACTTAAAAGAACCCTGAATTAGTATCCAGTTTGAATAAACCTTACCCCCAGCTACTGTTCCAAGTGTGCTTTCCACACTTGGGACTGTCCAAGGGGCTGTTACTCCAAACAGAATTCTGATGTTCATAAGCGAAATAGTATATTCCTCCTTAAGGCTACCTAAACCACTGAGTGATTTTGTAAAGTCATTGATAACATCAGTCTTTGTATGAAGAAGCGAAGTCTGTAGATAGTCTTTACAGTTTATTGCTGGCACACAATATGTCCCTGGTATGCCATGAATGTGTCCAAGGTTCCTAGTTCCGAGAATATCAAGTAGTAATTTAGATGCACCTCCTACGACATAAATCCTCTCTACATTAGTGTTTGTGTTGCTTCATGTTTACAAACCCTATTGGAATTCAAGTATGAGCTCCCTGCTCCAACTAACACACTATCAAATTTTTTTATTTTCCCAAATGTGTGTTCATACATTCACTCTGGCATTATAGACACCAGTGTAATTGTGTCAATGCACCATGTTAAATCTGTTGTTCCTGCCTTATGTTTGATAAACCATTCCATATTTTGAGTGGGTTTATGGGTACACTGACAAACACCTACACAATCACATTAATCCAACACTCCACCAATATTATTTTGTTACTTACAATCTATTAAACACATGTACTTGCTCAGTTTCTTTTACACTTCTCTCTGAACTCTTACAAACTATTGAAAAGTGACCATCATTAGAACACTTAACACATGTCTGGGTACTACAGGGTAATTGTCCTTATTAAAGGGATAACTCCTATTACAAAATTAAAATCTTTGTCTTTTCTGTATTGAATCTCTGCCCTTTCCCATCCATTTCACCTGTTTCCATTTCACTGCCTCAGTTGCTCCAGTTTTAGACTACAAGTTCCCTCCTAGTGGCTTCCTTAAAAGATGAAACTGTACAGCCTTTTCTAAAGTAAATGTAGCTCCTAAATCATACAATTTTAACTTGGACTGTTCATCAACACAGGTAAAAGTAGGTATAACTCTAATAGCCCGTTCTTAAGAATCATATTGAAATTTACACTCACTGGTATGTTCCCTAACCAAGTTTACCCAGGACTCGAAACTCTAACCTGTTTCTCACTACAGTTGTATCCAGAACTTCTCTCGTAGCATCAGCTAGGGGTCCTGCCAGGTAAACTAAGCATCATATTTCGTAATTACTAGATTGTAGTTGCACTTATCTTTGGCGGGTATACCAGCTTCTCTGGCAGGATTGGTGTGCACTGGCAAGAAGGTGAAGTGAGTAAACACGTCAACGCTCTGGTCTCCAGTGTGATTCAATAGTAGCCCCACCTTTTGTTTGCCTGATCTCTTCAAAGTTCTTGTAACTTGTAGGTAAACATCGAACTTTCATTTCCATTTCTCTCAGGAACGTTCTGGATTTCTTCCCTGTACTTCAAGGTGTTCTGATGGTCTCATGAATGCTTCCTCCATGATGCTGCAATTCTAATCCTATAGTGTCTTCTCATCCAGTATACTACTGTTATCATACTTTACTGCTGTTGTTATTGCCACCTTCATTAGTTCATTCCTACCCCATACACCATGTTGAGTTATATAAGTGCAGGATCCAATAAAGAATACAGCGGGCCAGCTAGCATTTCTCTTAATTTTGCATACCCTTACACAACAACAACCCTGCTGCCACATCCTCATGTCATGCTGCCATATCTAGCTCATATCTCAGAAAACAGGACATCCTTCGGTCAAATACAACACTGGTCCTCACTCTTCACTTGTGCCATTTAGATTTTGGTTTTGTCTACCATTTTCCAAGATTTATCATGGAAGAAAGTTATTTAAGCCATCCAAGTGGATGTAACTATTTTTTGTAAGATGGATCAAGAAGTTGCTCATTAGATGTATCCACAACACAGAATTTTGATGTAGTATTTGGTAACACTTCATCAGTCAGATTTTAAAGCATATTTGTCAAGAAAATGGTTAAGTGCTTTGATAATTGAGTTAATTCTCAGTCTATGATGGCTTATGTTGTTTCTCCTGCTTCAGTTGATTTACCTAAGCAAAATTCTTGTATAGAGACTAATGGAAGTGAAGGCATATTGGAATTAAAGAAATATTTTAACATTTTCAGGTGTCTGTAACTTACTTCTTATTTTGATAACACTTCATATGTTAGTCATGGCATATCAAAGTGCAAAAGGAAAAAGAATTATTCTTAGCTAACCTGGTAAGGTGTTTTCATCACTTTGTGTCAAGCACCATCATTTGTCACCAATGTTTCTTTGTAAACTTTTCACATACGGCTTCCCCAATAAACTCAGATTTGGACAGGATATCTCAGTGGGGTAAACAAAATTTTGTTCAGTTTAATGCCTCCAAGACCCATTTTCTACACGTCTCTGTCAAAAACTCCTCGCAACTCTCGTCTCTCCTTTACAGTTCTATAATTCCACCTCTTGACTCAATGAACATACTTTGTATTACTGTAATATCCACTCTTTCTTGGAAATCCCACATTACAGGAATAGCTAGGTTTGCCTCTAGGAAACTGGGTGTCCTGTTTAGATATCGAAACTTCTTCTCTTCTGAACAGTTGCTTCATTTATACAAGGGATTGATTCATCCTTGTATGGAGTACTGCTCTCACATTTGGGATGGTTCTAGCTCTGTATGCTTACTTGCCAGAGTTCAGTCAGAAGCACTCTGACTTATAAAATGTCCTGGGCTGGCTTCCACTCTTGACCCCTTTGTCCTACATTGTAGAGTTGGTTCACTTTCCCTCTTTAGGTATTACTTTGGTTTCTGCTTAGGAGAACTGGCTGCTTGTGTGCCCCCACCCTGAGCAAGACCATGCAACACTTGGCAAGTTGCTGCATCACATGATTATTGTACGGCCATCAGCAACGCAAGGGTGGACCATTTTGATACTTGCTTCTTTTCCTACACATTGAAGCTTTGGAACTCTCTGCCTTCTCATGTATTTCCCAATAGCTATGACCTGGCACATTTTAAAAGACAGGTCTTTCACTTCCTCCAAAATTCGTAAACACTTTCCCTTGTCTTTTCTTTTCCCATTTCATAATTCTCCCATATATTTCAATCTCTCAATATTTCAATTAAGGCCCGGTCTTGATGTGGACTTTTGTCTGTGACTGGAGCCTAAAACATAAAAATCTCCTCAGAAACCACACGGTCTTTTGAACCAGAACTTAGAAAATGATCTATGGGTGGTTCTTTATCAAGTTTCCTCATGTCATGCTGATCCAACATCTAATCTAGCCACTATAGAGCAAAATATTCTTTGAATGGCTATTTCAAAAATCTATATGGCAAAAACCACAGAGTATGTAGAACCAAAGCTACAAACAGGTGAGTTTTGAAGATTGAAGAAATTTTCTCTCTTGGGTGGTGTCCCATGAGTTGTCAGAGAATCTGTAAGATCTCTTGGCATTAGAAACCACTGTCCCCTGCCTTCTGGTGTGGCTTAATCCTTTCACCCTTCACTAACCACCTTTCAGCAATTTTGGCCTTAAGCTCGGTCCAAGTCCAATCAGCCAATCAACAACCTTCACTCATTATAATGGCATCACACAGCCATTTGACTTGCTGGTCATACAGGTCATTTCATAATTGTTGGGGCACAGAGATTGCCCCAGTGGTGGTTACAGTTGGATAAGAGAAAAGTTTTTCAAGAAGTGAAGATAGGTTGGGAAACAGCAACCTGATGATGCCTCTTTGGAGATGAAAGGTTGATTGAAATAGAATGGATAAATTTGGGCAACTGGTGTTTGAGCACCCACGTAATGAAAGAATGATATTGAGAAAATCAGAGAACATAAAGAAGAATATTGATAACTCTAAATATACTACCGTATTCGATTGTATGTGCATATATATGTTAATATCATATTTTTATTCTACTTGATCGCTGTTTCTCACGTCAGTGAGGTAGCCCCAGGAAACAGGCTAAGAAAGACACATCTACTCATATACACACATATATACATACATGCACATACATGTACATATACATTCATACATATACATATCAACATATACGCATATACACTCATATACATACACATACATATACATATATACACATGTACATATTTGTACTTGCTCACCTTCATCTATTCCTGGCACCACCCAGCCCCACATGAAACAATATTGCCATCACTTGCGTCAGCGAGGTAGCGCCAGGAAACTGACGAAAAAAGGCCACATCTGCTCACACTCAGTCTCTAGCTTTCACATGTAATGCACTGAAAGCACAGCTCCCTGTCCACATCCAGACCCCACAGACCTTTCCATGGTTTACCATAGATGTTTCACATGCCTTGGTTCAGTCCACTGACAGCACATCAACCCCAGTATACCACTTCATTCCAATTGACTCAATTCCATGCACGCCTTTCACCCTCCTGAATGTTCAAGCCCCAACCGCTCATAATCTTTCTCACTCCATCCTTCCACCTCCAATTTGGTCTCCCGTTTCTCCTTGTTCCCTCAACCTCTGATACATATATCATCTTTGTCAACCTTTCCTCTTGCATTCATTCTACATGTCCAAACCATTTCAACACACTCTCTTCTGCTCTCTCAACCACACACTTTTTATTATCATACATCTCTCTTACCCTTTCATTACTTATTTGATCACACCACCTCGCACTACATACTGTACTCAGACATTTCATTTCCAACACATCCACCCTCCTCCGTACAACCTTATGCCTCACAACCCCATGCCTCGTAACCACATAATATTGTTAGAACTACTATTACTTCAGTTATACCCCTTTTTGCTTTCTGAGATAATGTGTTCTCTTTCCACACATTTTTTGTTGCTCTCAGAATGTTTGCCTCCTCCCCCACACTATAACTCACTTCCCCCTTCCATGGTTCCAGTTGCTGCCTAGTCCACTCCCAGATATCTAAAACACTTCATTTCCTCCAATTTTTCTCCATTCAAACTTACATCCCAAATAAAGTGTCCTTCAACCCTGCTGAACCAAATAACCTTGATCTTATTTGCATTAACTCTCAATTTTCTCCTTTCACATGCCTTTCCAAACTCAGCACCAACTTCTGCAGTTTCTCACTCCAATCAGCCACCAGTGCTGTATCATCGGTAAACAACAATTGACTCAATTCCCAAACCCTTCCATCCCAAGAGACTGCATACTCGCCCCTGTCTCCAAACTTCTTGCATTTACCTCCCTAACCACCCCATCCATAAACAAATTAAACAACATGGGGACATCCCATACCCCTGCCACAGACTGAACTTCACTGGGAATCAATCACTCTCCTCTCTATTCATACACATGCTATACACCCTTGGTGAAAATTTCTCACTGCTTCTTGCAGCTTACCTCCCATGCCATATATTCTTAAGACCTTCCACAAAGCATCTGTATGAACCCTGTCATATGCCTTCTCCAGATCCATAAATGCCACATACAAGTCCATCTGTGTTTCTAATTATTTCTCACATATATTCTTCAAAGCAAACACTTGTATATATGCAGGATCCAATAAAGAATACATGAGCCAGCTAGCATTTCTCTTAATTTTGCATGCACTTTACACAACAATAGCCCTGTTGCCACATATATCATGTTATGTTGCCACATCCAGCTTATACCATAGAAGACACGTCATCCTTTGGTCAAACAAAGCACTGGTCCTCACTCTTCACTTGTCCTGTTTAGGTTTTGGTTCTGTCTACCATTTTCCAAGATTTATCATAGAGGAAAGTTATTTAAGCCATCCAAGCAGTACTCACTATTTTTTGTAAGATGGATCAAGGAGTTGCTGATTAAATATATCCTCAACACTGAATTTTAATGTATTGCTTGGTAACACTTCATCAGTCAGATTTTAAAGCATATTTTTCAAGAATATTTGTTAAGTGCCTTGATAATTGAGTTCATTCTCAGTATTTCATAACTTATGTTGTTTTTCCTGCTTCAGTTGATTTACCTAAGCAAAATTCCCGTATAGAGAATGATGAAGGTGAAGGCACATTAGAATGAAAGAAATATTTTAGCATTTTTAGGTGCCTGTAACTTAGTTTTTTTTTTTTTTTTGACAATACCTCATGTGTTATTCATGGCAAATATCAAAGTGCAAAAAGAAGTGGAGTTGTTTTGAGCTAACCTGGTAAGGTGTTTTCATCACTATGTGTCAGTCATCATTTGTCACCAGTGTCTCTTTGTAAACATTTCACATACAGCTTCCCCAATAAACTCAGACTTGGACAAGATATTTCAGTGGAGTGGACAAAATCTTGTTGTTCAGTTTAATGCCTCCAAGATACAATTTCTACCCATCTCTATATCAAAAACTCCTCGCAACTCTCGCCTATCCTTTGACAGTTCTGTAATTCCACCTCTTGACTCAATGAACATACTTTGTATTACTGTAACATCCACTCTTTCTTGGAAACCCCACATTACAGGAATAACTAAATCTGCTTCTAAGAAACTGGGTGTCCTGTTTAGATGTCGTAACATTTTCTCTTCTGAACAGTTGCTCCATTTATACAAGGCTCTCACATTTGAGGTGGTTCTAGCTCTGTATACTTACTTGACAGAGTTGAGTCGAAAGCAGTCCGACATAGATTGTCCTGGGCTGTCTTCCAAACTTGACCATCTTGTCCTATGCTGCAGGGTTGGTTTACTTTCCCTCTTTTATAGGTATTACTATGGTTTCTGCTCCAGAAAGCTGGCTGCTTGTGTCCCCCCACCACAGGCTAGACCATGCAATACTCGGCAAACTGCTGTGTCACATGATTATTGTATGGCCATCGGCAACTCAAGGATGGGCCATTTTGATACCTGCTTCTTTCCCTATGCATCGAAACTTTGGCACTCTCTGCCTTCTCATGTTTTTCCCAATAACTATGACCTGGCACATTTCAAAAGACAGGTCTTTCACTTACTCCAAAATTTGTAAACACTTTCCCTTGTCTTTTCTTTTTCTATTTCATAATTCTCTCAATATTTCAATTAAGGCCTGGCCTTGGTGTAGACTTTAGTTTGTGACTGGAGCCTTCAACATAAAAAAGAATATCCTCAGAAACCACAAGGTCTGTTGAACTAGAATTTAAAAGATGATCTATGGGTGGTTCTTTATCAAGTCTCCTCATTTCATGCTGATCTGACATTTAATCTAGCCACCACAGAGCAAAATATTCTTTGTATGGCAATTTAAAAAAAATCTATGTGGCAAAAACTAGAGTATGTAGAACCAAAGCTACAGGCAGGTGAGTTTCGAAGAATTAAGAAATTTTCTCTCTTGGGTGGTGTCCCATGAGTTGTAAGAGATTCTCTAAGATCCCTTGGCAATAGAAACCTCTGTCCCCTGCCTTCTGGTGTGGCTTATGCCTTTCACCCTTCACAAACCACCTTTCAACAATTTTGGCCTTAAGCTCAGTCCAAGTCAACTCTACCAATCAACAACCTTCACTCGTTATAATGGCATAACACAGCCAGTTGACATGTTGGTCACACTGGTCCTTTTATAATTGTTGGGGCACAGATATTGCCCCAGTGGTGGTTGCAGTGGGATAAGAGAAAAGTTTTTCATAGAAGTGAAGATAGGTTGTGGAACAGCAACCTGAAGATGCCTCTATGAAAATGAAAGCTTTATTGAAATAGAATGGATAATTTTGGGCAACTGGTGTTTGAGCACCCACCTAAAGAAGAAATGGTATTGAGAATATTAGAGAACAGAAAGAAGAAAATTGAATACTAAATATCCTGCCATATTCAATTCTACATGCATTTATACTTACAAGGAAGGAGTGCAAGTGACTGAGAGATGTATAAGAGAAAATGGCAGGAGGTCAAGAGGAAGGTGCAAAGGTTGAAAAAGAGGGCAAATGAGAGTTGGGG
>JAYMFT010208019.1:0-11556 GCA_038088735.1 Panulirus argus | reverse complement strand
TTTCTGCTTTTCCAAAAAAGGAACAGAGAAGGGGCCAAGTGAGGATTTTCCCTCTTAGGCTCAGTCCTCTGTTCTTAGCGCTACCTCGCTAACGTGGGAAAAGGCGAATATGTATGAAAAAAATGAATATATATATATATAAGTTCCTTACAAGTCATGAAGGCAGAGCAGAGGAGTTCCTTTGAAGTCGGGAGTGAATGCAGAACTTGAGGACACAACTGGAAATTAGGCAAGTGAAGTGCACGGAGGGACGTGCAGAGGCATTTCTGTATGAAAAGAATTGTGGACTCGTGGACCGAGCAAATACTTAAGAGACAGCAGAAAGCGAGAACCAACGGGTAATTTCAAACCTTACGTGATGAATGTGGATTATTGACTGAAGGGTACCACCTCGAGTGCATAGCCTCCTTCCTATATGTAAAAGTAATCAGACATAGGTACTAGTTCACATTTTCTCCTTTCCCCTTTTCCTATATTTTTTTTAAGTTGAAGGCTCCAGTCACGGGCAAAAGTCCACATCAAAGCCGGGCCCTAAATGAAATATAGAGAGGATTAAGAAAATGGAAAAAGAAAAGACAAGAGAAAGTATTAACGAATTTTTGAGAAAGTGAAAGAAAGTGTTTTTTTGAAATGTGCTAGGTCATAGTTATTGGGAAATCCCTCTCACAATATCAGGCTTACAGTGAACATGGTCATAGTTCACAATGTTTCCACGAGGTGTTACAACCAGTGTGGCCACCAGCACTGTTGGAGGTCACTCCGACACGGTCTCCAACATTGCTGGGGAGTCACTCCAACACAGCACTACAAACCATCGCGCGAAACGTCAGTGAAGGAAATGATTCAACGTTCTTGGAGAGTGTGCATGAAATGCATGACGTCAACGCAGCACAGACAGCTGACGACTGTTGCTTGTGCTTTGTACTAAACCAGATATATATATACCAAAATATATACAAAAACCATACATTCAAAAGTATACCAAAACCATCAACTAAAATCACATCAAAACCATATACTGAAATATCACACGAAAACCGCAAATTGAACCGTGACGCATTCACGGTCCAACCAGGGTCGAGCGCACAGGTTCGAATCCTAGTTGAGTTGCGACGGCTGATCCACACTCATCCATGCTGTTCATCCACCCCTAGGGAGTTAGTCAATAAAATGAGTATCTGGCTCAGGCTGAGTTGACTGGTGACCGTCTGTCGCGAACAGGATCCGAACCAATGCTAGCTCAACCCCGCCGGTCAAGTGAATGCGTCATGGCCAGGAACGCTAACCGTAGGATGTTATTTCCGAATGTAAGATGATAATCATATTCCATAAGACTTTCCAGGTATTGACGATGATAATCCTCTCCCGTCTGCGTTCCAGGTAGTACAGCCTCAGAGATTTCAGCCGTTCCCAGTAAATCTAGGTCCTTTACCACATTAATTCTGGGAATTCGCCTGCCTTGTAGGGTGATATAGGAAGCAGCAGCCTGAGGCTAATGCGCATGGTTCCGGTCTTGGTGTGGTTGGTGGTGAGGCGGCTGGTAGCGGTGGTGGTTGGTGGGGGTCCAGTTCTTGAGGCTCTTGTTTCAAGCGTCCCTGAAGGTGATTTTATATGGCTGGAGGAACTTGTCG
Organism: Panulirus argus; assembly: GCA_038088735.1. Lineage (NCBI taxonomy): Eukaryota > Metazoa > Arthropoda > Malacostraca > Decapoda > Palinuridae > Panulirus > Panulirus argus. The sequence goes on along the minus strand of JAYMFT010208019.1, from coordinate 9,925 downwards.
TCGACGCTGACACCATCGGCAGAGAGCCGTCGACTTTTAAGCTTCCATCAGAACTGCGGCATTGATAAGGATGAGAGAGAGCACTACTACTAAGGCCCGTCCCCATCTCTGTGATCAGCGGGACGTTCCATGCGAGGATCTAGAAGGTGGATCTGGAAGTTGAGGACGGCCTCTCGGAGTGCCACCGAGGCTAAAGACGTTCAGTTAAGGCTATCCGCAAACCATGGAATGAGCCTTGGCAACCCATGGTTGATGGCCTTGTTCAAGAACATGTTATGGGTGACTAGGTCGAGAACTTCGGTGAAGCCAAAGAAGGAAGGACGGAGAGAGAGAGCCACAGAGGGCGTCTCTCTCTCTCTCTCTCTCTCTCTTTAGACTGCAACAGATAAAGTCCAGGAAGCTGACGAGGCTGCGTGTAGGAAAGGCCTTCAGACTAACAAACTGCTGCGGGTCATCAGAAAGCGTAATGCCTGTGTGAGTGCAAGCCCAGCTGGGCCAACCAAGTCCGCACCACAGAACGTTATCAAGTACCCGCGTTTCCATCGGGCACCATCACACGACCAAGGGGAGGCACTGTAGACACTGTGAGGCAACCATCATTCCACGGTGTATCTATATGGCATGATCGGATCTGGTGGTGGAGCTGTACAGAAGGATATCAAAGGCCGGACTCGGGGCCAGGAGCTGCTATTAACCTTTGGTCGGGCAAAATGTTCAAGGGTCATGGTCCATCGTACTTGGAAGGCGTGGGTATCGGTTCGCATGTGTATACGACACGCAATTTTGCATGTTTGTTTGTTTTAACTACGGGTACACACACACGGAGTGAATCATGGCTCTCAGTCCAGGCTTCCGAGACACTCTGTACAAGACACTGATAGGCGAGTGTATAGACTCTCTCTCTCTCTCTCTCTCTCTCTCTCTCTCTCTCTCCTGCTGTTGTTGCGGTTCTGAACATGAAAGAAAGACTTTTAAGTAATTTCCCACGGGATGAATTTACTGAACACATTACGTATGCCGAGTGGTTATATATATATATATATATATATATATATATATATATATATATATATATAAATCGAGGGAGAGAATTGAAAATCAGAAATCCAAACACACACACACACACACATACACGGGGGAAACAACCCCCAACACATCAGCAACTAAATGGGGTCACAGACCACTTTAGGACGCTAACAGGAACGTTAAAGACGACCGGCATCACAGATACGTTCCTCTGATAAGATGAATAATAATACTCGAGATTACCCACAGCCTCGGCGGCCACCACCACCCGCTTCTCGCTAAATGTCGAGAGGCTGTCAGTACTGGGAATGTCAGCAGGCCATCTATCGTCACTTATCCAACGTTGAGTGGCAGCGTATCGACGTGGGTCGACGACGTGGGTCGAGGAGTGGCAGAGCATCGACGTGGGTATGGCAGCACCGTGTGGCCGGAGGAGGCAGACCCGACTAACGCCACCGTGCCCTTTGGAGACCCTGTTCCCTCCTGCCCCACACCAGTACATCCCTAGCAGGCTCTGTGGTCCCTTGACCACGACGCTAACGACCCCATTTTGGGTGCTGATGGCCTGGCCTCTTAGTGACCTATCGTATAACGGGGTCAGGCCAAAGGCCAGGGCCATCGAGGGGGTCGTCGTTCCCATCGGGGTTCAAGGACCGTACCCACTCTCGTGCATGACCACCGTGGTCAAGGGGTGGCCAAGCAGGGGAAGGCGCTTGTGGCAGGCCGTCTCTTCAGGGCCACTCGAGGTAACAAACAGACCAGTCAGTCATCCCAGCGAGGCTGGACTGTGGGGCCTGACCTGGGAGGAGGGAGGGAGGGAGGGACCTGACAACACACGTGCAGTGCACGACCCAGCTGCCCTGGCTGTACTGGGACACACACACACACACACACACTCCCGCGTCCTCAACAGCCTCCCTACGTCAACAGGGTTCCCCGGCAATAAACAGGAGCCTGAGAGAGAGAGAGAGAGACTCCTGTCGCTCTTGGTGTGGCCGGGACGAGGGGCAGGCTGGGGCGCCCCCTAGTCCTCGCCCAGCCCAGACGACTGGTAAGTGTGCCTCATTAGTCACACTTGACCCCCTCCTCCTCCTCCTCCCTCTCCTCTTTCTTTCCCTCACTCTCGCTCACACTAAATTACCTCTCCGGGTTGGAGTGGTGCGATCCCTGCCTCCGACGGACGCCTGGGAGGGGGGTTGCCAAAGGCTGGGAGCACCACTTCTTCTCCCCAAATACCGCCCCTCCCACCCCCTGTACCACCCCAGTAACCGCCCCGGTCATCATGCGCTTATCTCGGCAACAACCACAACCACAACCGACGTCTGAGTTGTGATTAGAACGATTAAAAGCACAACCACCACCGGGCCGCGCAAGACTTTACTAGAGACCTTCGCCTCTCGCTGCCTTGATGGAGCGGGCTGAAAAGCGAGGCACCCAAGGTCAGCGCACCTGGTCCCCGTGACGTCATCGTTACGTCACAGGTGTAAACAAACCAGCAACCCGATAGCTGGCTCTACTCCTCGTGCCCTCACGGCAAATAAACTTACACCTAATGCCGCATTCGTCCAATTCTTTTTTTCTTTTATTTTCCTACAAACGTCGTTTCAAGCAAATGCTTTCCAAAACACACACACACACACACACACACACACACACACACACACACACACACACACTCAGGCTTCTGGTGGCGTTATTAACATCGGTGACCATGATTTATGCCCAGGCTTGCCCGGGTTCGAATCCAGGGCGTGGCAGTTGGCCCACAGCCAATCGCAGCTGTTCATCCTCCCCTCGGGCTGCTCGCTAAATCAAATGGTACCTGGCTTAGGATAGGATATAAATATATGTTGGCAATGCTATTTTCCCGTGGGGCGGGGTGGCATCGAGAGTGGATGGGGGCGAGCAAGTCTAAATATGTACATGTGTGTATGTGTATGTGTATGTATGTATATATGTATATGCTGATATGTATATATATATATGTACGGTGCATATGTGTGCATGTATGTATATATGTGTGTATGCGAGGGATTTTTTTTTCTGTTTCCTGGTGCTACCTCGCTGATGCGGGAAACAGCGATCAAGTATAATAATACTAATAATAATTATTATACATGATTGCTGTTTCCTGTGTCAGCGAGGTAGAGCCAGGAAACAGACAAAGAAGACCCATCCACTCATATACATGCACATATATCCCTGGGGATAGGGAAGAAAGAATACTTCCCATGTATTCCCTGCATGTCGTAAAAGGTGACTAAAAGGGTAGGGAGCAGGGGGCTGGAAATCCTCCACTCCTGTTTTCACTTTTCCAAAGGAAGGAACAGAGAAACGGGCCAAGTAAGGATTTTTCTCTCTAGGGCTAAGTCCTCTGTTCTTAACACTATCTCACTAATGCAGGAAATGGCAAATATGAAAAAAATATGCACAATACATACATATACATACCAACATATGCATATATACATACATATACAAACACATGCATATACACATATACAAATCCATACTTGCTCGCCTCCATCCATTCCTGACACCACCCTGCCCCACAGGAAATAGCATCACCACCCCCTATGTCAGCGAGGTAATGCAAGGAAACAGACAAAAAAAATGCCACATTCAACCACACTCAGTCTCTAGCTGTCATGTGTAATGCACTGAAACCACAACTCCTTATCCATATCCATGCCCCACAGACCTTTCCATAGTTTACCCCAGACGTTTCACATGCCCTGGTTAAGTCCATTAACAGCACATTGACCCCAGCATACCACATCATTTCATTTCACTCTATTCTGTGTATGCCTTTCACCCTCCTGTATGTTCAGGCCCCAACTGCTCAAAATCCCTTTCACTCCATCCTTCCATCTCCAATTTGGTCTCCCACTTCTTGTTCCCTCCACCTCTGACACATATATCCCCTTTGTCAACCTTTCCTCACTCATTTGTTCCATATGTCCAAACCATTTCAACACACCCTCCTCAGCTCTTTTTATTCTCACACATCTCTCTTACCCTACATTACTTACTCAATCAAACCATCTCACACCAATTATTTTCCTTAAACATTTCATTTCCAACACATCCATAGAGTCATTTTTGCTCGCCAAGATAACGTTCTCTCTTTCCACACATTCTTCATCGCCCCCAGAACCTTCACCCCCTCCCCCACTCTATAACTCACTTCTGCTTCCACGGTTCCATTCACTTACAAGTCCACTCCCAGATATCTAACGCTCCACTTCCTCCAATTTTTCTCTATTCAAACTTACATCCCAACTAACTTGTCCCTCAACCTTGCTGAACCTAATAACCTTGCTCTTACTCATCTTTACTCTCAACTTTCTCCTTTCTCACACTTTAACTTCTGCATTAAATTACCAATAGTTTCAATTAAGACAGGCTATCCTAAAGGCTCAGGCTGAGGTGTATATTTGTCTTGGATGTAAACAGGATGTAAAGAGGGAGGTAGATGCTATGTTTGATGAGTGGAACTAAGTTGAAAGAGGTGAAGAACTTAAGGAAAAAGGAGTACATTTTGGGAGAAGCTGAGTTAGTGCTTTTACTATTTTGATGCAATGGATCAAATCATGGTGCTAAGGAATCTGCATGCAAAAGTGGGTGATGTGGTAAATGAGTAAATCATTGAGAGGTATAGAGTCCCTAATGTCCTTGAAAATATGGAGCAGTTAGTCAAGATGAGATGAAAGAGGACTGATGACTGGCAATACTTGGTTTAAAAAAAGCTGCACATGAAAGTATACATGGGAGAATGGTGCTGGGGTCAACGGGCATTATTGGATTACATGGTAACCGAAAAATGTGCAAAGGTGTGGTTATTTGATATAGATGTGCTGAAAGGGACAGGTGATAAGATGCCTAATTATTTCGTAATGAAAGCAGGTGTGAAAAATTGTAATGGTTTTCAGTATTGTGGAATGTTGCAAGAAAGATGAGACAAGAGTGAGTTTGGAAATGAAGCGTCTGAGCAGAGATAATGAGAAAATGAGCTGAAAAGAGGCAAAGGGAGTACATGGAGTACAAGGAAAGTCACTCAACAGAGGGGCTGTTGGCCCATGTCTTGATTGTCTGTTTTGATCATAATTCTATGTTCTCCTATTCTCAGAGAATGAGATAAGGAAAGAACAATAAGAATGCTCTCTCCCCATCCTTCACTCCCTTAGGCAACAACAGCCGGCATGAACAATACTAAAAGGAAAACCAAGAATTGGTGAAATAAACTTGCATGAAATATACTATGACAGAATGAAAGGGAAATTCATTTTAAAAATCTTACAGCACTATCTAATCCTCTGCTGCACTTCAATATATTCTCAGGTCTGGAATAAGATGATGGCATGACTGGAGCCTTAAAAAAAAAAAAAAATCATCTTTATGTTCATTCAGTATATACCTGAACTGATAAAAAATTTGCCCAACCACTTTTTGAAGGAATATATGGTATGAGATTCTCTCACTTAACAGGACAAACTAACCCTGGTGAAAAAAATCCTTTTGATGTATTGGCTAAATTCACTGTGACTAATACCTTTAACCAGATCCAATTTTACAAAATATAATGAACTTCAAGCACCTCATTCAATTCGGAACTAGACTCAGCATAACAACTAATGGTAAAAGAAAAAAAAATAACATCTGATACATTTACATACTGTACTATTATCTTACATATATTTGAAACTGTAATCATCCATGGTCAATACATCAGATAATTCTTACCCTCTCTACATCTCCTAAAAGTTTTTTATTGTCATCAAGGAGCATTGCTTTTTCCCGGTCATGTCGACGCTTCACATCCATCACAGAATCCTCCTGTTCTTCAGATCGCTTCTCCAACTCACTGCGTAACTGCTCCACCTTCTTTGTCAACACAGTCACCTAAAAAGAGCATTAAAAGATTTACTTTTCAATTTGATGAAAACTGCAAGGAGAGAAAAATCTCAGAAATAACATCACTGGATTTGTTACATTTTACAAAACTCTATTTCACCTACAGCAAACACTTGAAGAATGGCATGTTACATAAGCCTAGAATAGATTAGAATAGCTTTCTTAGTTTTTTAAAAGCAAATCAGCATGAAAAGAAAAAACTGCAAACCCAAAAACTTAGTCTACCATGACTCAACATTCTTTAAAGTGACAATGCATGAAGAATTTCTGTTAGCTGCATTCAATCCAGATATGATTTCTGTTGATAATGATTAGCTAGGAAATTAGTAGTTGGTAGGCAGCCAGTGACCAGGGAGGTATATTACCAGTACCAGGTTTGTGACAACTGCTTAGTGAGCCAACACTTTAGTGGTTGTCAAGTTGCACTTCTCTGACCCAGGTAGCTGTCTTTTCTTTCTGCCTCACTAACATGTGGACTACTGGTATTCTGTCCACAAACACAATCTCTCCTTGTCATATGTAACACTTGACAACACTTAACTCACACAGCTCATTCTTCGTAATTCTAGATTTTCCTGCAGTGAGCACTATGCACTAGCTCAGCATTCTGGCAAAACGGTAGGAACAGTAAATACAAGTAGTAGGTAGGAACATTTAGGCATGATTATTAGGTAGAAACACTGGGTAGAAGCAGTAGGCAGGAGCATTAGATAGAAGTAGTCATTACGAACATTAGATAGGAGCCTCTGCAAACGTTGCGCTAGACTTGCCCTATGCTAGTGGCCTGTTAATGGAAAGGCACTAAAGGCTATGAAGCTGTACTGGAGTTTTCTTTAGTTATGGAGACTCCATTGCTGTGGCCATCCCTTTGAGGGAGTTCCAATTGGAACAGGCATCAGAGATATAGATTGATAGATAAATCCATGGAGGTGGAGGATCCTAGGTGCATTCAAGGACCACATGAAGGAATGGTCTTTAGTATTGTATGGATGTCTCTCTTAGGCCAATGAAGGCAACTTAGTGAGGGACATTGGAGGAGCTGGAAATGAAATGCATGGGAACATGTAACATGGGGTGGGTTACTCAAGTAAAATGGGAGACTGTTTGAGAATGTGGTAGTTAGCATAGTCTGAGAAGGCCAACCTGGGAGTGCTGAAATGGTCCCAACATATGAAGAGGCTGAGTGCAGACTAATAAAGAGGATCGGATCGATGTGTCAGGAGTATTAGGAGCAAGGGGAAGGGGTAGACTGAGGAGGCAATGGAAATTTGAAGTGAAGAAGGCTTTTGGTAATCAGCACCTAAACTTTCATAAGGAGAGGAGAAAGGCATTGGACAGAGAGCTGGAGTGTTGTGACATATGGCGTGATGTGCTGTTAACAAGCTAAACCAAAACACATAAGTAAATTGTAGGCTCTGGTTTTGGTATATTAGATATGATAGCTAAAGATTAACTGTGAGAATGGGGCCAATATTTGTTTATTCCTGATGTTACCTCAATTATACAGGAAAGGCACCTCAATTAAACAGGAAAGGCACAACAGTATAGTCCTCATAAGTGTAAAGCACTCTCATTAACACATAAAAGTAATTATACATACATTCAAACCCCTGGACTCAAAGTGAGTGCAACAGAACTCTACTCCTAGAATGTGTGATCATTCTTAACAGATATTATGCACCTGCTTGACACTCAATTTACCAAGGATTCATTACTTCTGGCAGAAACAGTGATGCCAACTGTATGTGGAGTATGTCAGAACTGGACAAAAAAGCTTCACCATTCACTTTAAAACTGCGGTATCTCACCTTTGTAATAGAGATGGTCTGCTGTTCCATAGCTTCATGAATGGCAACTTGATCTCTAGCATCCATTTTGTCAAATTCATCAATGCAGCACACCCCATTGTCAGCTAACATAAGTGCACCAGCTTCTATGACAAATTCATGAGATTCTTCATCTTTTACAACAGCAGCTGTTAAACCTGCAGCAGAAGATGCCTTACCGGAGGTATACACTGCTCTAGGACTGAAATCAGCAACCTATAGGAAGGAATGACAATGTCCAAAGATTAAAATTATTGTACCAATTTTATCAATTTCCTCAATAAGACTGGAAAACCAATTATGCATATTGAAAAAATGTATCAATTAAAAATGAGAACTTTCCCCAAATCCAAATTCACATCTGAATAGCTTTACAAACTCATCTGGTAAAAATTTTTTCTCACTAAAATCAACCAGTCTATATCTCTGATGCCCATTCCCTCCTCAAAGTCCCTCATCCTCATTTAAATCACTTTAATACAAGATGGATTTCGATATCTTCATATTCTGAATATAACATACTTCCAATTGAGGGAGAAACTTAAATATAGAGGCTGTCATTTTGTTAGTTAATGGTCAACCTACCAAAGACTCTATGACCACTGAAAACTGACTCACAAAATGCTGAAATCATAAGTTATGGGAAACAACCATGAAAAGTGAGTTAATTCTCCTGTGATATAGTTATTTCTGTCAGACAAGAATGTTCCTCCAATATACGAAAAAGACGACACAAAGGATAATTCCTTTTCAGCAACTTCATATCAGACAGAAAATTCACCACTTTTCCCAACAAAAACCTCACTGCCTTGACCAAGCAGTTTGCTAGCACCATGCCCACAATTTTCTGCACTCTGAGAGCAGTGAAACAAAATCCATTAAAGTAAATGTAACCACATACAGCAAGCCCAAACCAATCTGACATACTATTCATCTCAACACACAATTAGTACGAGTCAGCCACGTGACCCTAAAACAAACACAGTTAACCAGTCAATAAAGACTGGATGGTTACCATGCCTGTTTTTCAAGGCTGTGAACAGACGGGACCATAATGTTTGGACAACCCAAATGCACCTCTTAAATACAAGTAAAATTATTCAATCTATCTGTCTATATCTCTGATGCCTGTTTCAACTGGAACTCCCTCAAAGGGGTGGCCATGACAACAGAGCCTCCATAACTAAAGAACTCCAGTGTCGCTTATTAGCCTTTTGAGCCTCACCCTTAACAGGCCATTGGCAGAAGGCAAGTCTCGAGCAGTCCCCCCCCCCCCTTGATGAAGGAATCGGGATCCTAGTGCTGTCCCTAGGTACCCCTGTACAATAATACCAGAGGCATCTGCAAGTGTACCCCCCCCTTTTTTTTTATGCCAGTCACAGACAAAAGTCCACATCAAAACTGTGCCCTAACTGAAATATAGAGAGAACTGAGAATGGGGGGGAAAAAAAAAAAGACGGAAAGTATTTACAAATTTTTGAGAAAGTGAAAAACTTGTCTCTTGAAATGAGACAGGTCATAATTATTGGGAAAGACGTGAGAAGGTAGAGTTCCAAAGCTCTGACGTGTAGGGAAACAAGCAGTTATCAAAACGGCACACCCTTGAGTTGTAGAGGCTCCAACCTAATGTTCCTAATGACTACTTCTATCCAATGCTCCTACCCACTACTTCTGCCTAAAACTGTTTGCTCAATGATTGCTAATGAAGAGCAATGCACTGTCATGAATACATATGATGATGAAACCATACTTCTTCAAGGCTTGTTTTTATTTATTTATTCTTATTATACCTGATCACCGTTTCCCGCGTCAGCAAGGTAGCACCAGGAAACAGACAAAGAAAGACTCATACCCCCACATACACACATATATACATACATGCACATATATGCACAGTACATACATATACATACCAACATATAGACATATACATACATACACATACACATGCATATACACATATACACATGTATATATTCACACTTGCTCGCCCCCATCCATTCCTGATGCCACTCCGCCCCACAGGAAATAGCATCTCCACCCCCTCCACCAGCGAGCTAGCGCCAGGAGACAGACGAAACAGCCACATTCGCTCACACTCAGTCTCTAGCTGTCATGTGTAATGCACCAAAACCACAGCTCCCTTTCCACATCCAGGC
>JAYMFT010208008.1:0-11556 GCA_038088735.1 Panulirus argus | reverse complement strand
ACACACACACACACAACACACACACGCACACCTACACCTACACACACACACATATATATATATATATATATATATATATATATATATATATAATTTTTTTTTTTCCTATCTCCCTTCTACTGTATTAACCGGAAAATTCCGTGTAGTATCTTAAATCTGTAGAGAATTTTAACACATCATTCGAAGGGCGTCTGCTAACTACTTTATTTTCGTTAATATAGTTTTGCAACTTCCTCCTTGACCACAAAGACATCAGGAGAGGCCCGGACGCTCACCTTGCAAGATGCAGGACACAGCAGGGAAAGCTCCGAATACCTAGCCATCCAGTCCAGCCCAGTCTTCTCTGGTTTAATTTTCTTCCGGCCACAAATGTCCGTGAAATCTTAGTTCTTATTTCTTGTCATTTCAGCGATAGCGCCCCATTATCTGGGAATGAGGGGTACTTACTGCGGGCCCCAATATCGTAAAGTTTATGAATTATTTTATTAGGACTCTTTGCGATTCAATGAAGTTTCTTTATCTCTCCTGGTATCTGGACGGAGTCCTCAATTCTAAAGTATCGGAGGCTTATTTTCTGCATTGCTCCAGTGCAGCGAATATTTCAAGCAACTGTTTCTACGTCTGACGCAACGGGAAAAATATAATCCATCTCTGAGTCAAAATTGTTTCGAGCACATAGCTCAGTGTCAGCTATATATATGTATCTCTCTCTCTCTCTCTCTCTCTCTCTCTCTCTCTCTCTCTCTCTCTCTCTCAAATTATATACGCATAGCTGAAACCGAACGATTTGTTCAGAACGTTTCATGAACGAAGAGACGAGAAGTGAAGAATGTGTTCACCTGTCAAGTACCAGTCATGAAGGTTTTCACACACACACACGTTCACTAGATACAGAAAATGATGGTATTCATATTCAGCATTTTGCTACTTCCATTATGCAACACTGAGATTTGATGCTCGCTGAACACAAAGTTCGCGTTCTGATCCTTCTGGCGATAGCTCTCTGCTGCAGGATGCTCTTAAGATGCATTAGAATCATTTATAAGGCGAGAGTGAGATACGCCAAGGCAGTCCAACAGAGACCTCAGGCGATAGGAAACAATGGAAAAGCATTTCAAGATATTCTTGGGTTTTTAAACGAATGCGTTGGAAACATATCATTATTCTAGTGTCTGAGGAAGAGGAAGAAGAAGAGAAGGAAGAGGAACATTAGGAGGAGGAAGAGGAATAAGAGGAGGAGGAGAAGGAGGAGGAGGAAGAGCAAGTGGGACAAGTGATAAATGGTAGAGAAATTTACGAGCCCATTAAGGATAGACTTATTGTCAGATCTTGATATCAGTTCCAATTCATTAATTTGCTTTAAGGAAGAAGCACAATAGCTCAACCAATATATCATTATGATGATACCGTCAGTATATATAGTATATGACACCAGCTAAGCCAATGCGTTATTATGATAACACCATTGGTATATAAACCAGAACAGACAGAATGCCTTTGAGGGAACGGTATGAATGAATGATATAAAACATATATCTTGTTTGCTTATTGGCTCAACAGGGAGACATACGTAGGTTGTAGAAGAATTAATATCTCCACTACAGATGCATAGATGGCGTTGGTCCTGATGAGGTGTTGTGTAGTTTGAGGTGTGGACGATGGAGAACTGAATGAGAGAATAATGAAAGAATGATATGAAATGTGGGGAGTGAAAAGCCTGGACTGGGAAAAAAAGAAAGAAACTTCAAAGACTTCAGAGCACACTAGCCTCTTTCTGACACAGTCTTCTCATCCTATGAAAAAAAAAGAAAAAGATTCCTCACCCTTTTTTTTTTTTCCCAGGATATCTAATTACTTCAGTTCAAAGGACTCTAAATACCTTCTGGAGAGCATAAGAGAAAAAAATATCTTGCTCATTTCCATAATCCTTATTGACGTTTGGTAATACTACCGGCCGTCTTCCCAAGGGAAACTTCCACAAAAGCTGATAGCGCTGGTTTCAGCTGGTGAACCGGCCGTGTTTTTCCTGAATCTTCTTCGAGCTGTAAGGAAGCTGATTGTCAAGCTAGAGAATAGAATACATATAAACTCTACCCATATGATCGGAGGAGGAGTCTCTCTCTCTCTCCTCTCTCTCTCTCTCTCTCTCTCTCTCTCTGTCTCTCTCTGGTCCTTGTGGTGCGTGACGGAGTATTGTTTCGCTCCATTTATTAGCTTTTGTGTGGCTCGGAATGAAGTGGATACAACGGTCCAATATTGAGTCCTGTGGTCCACGATAAGGTGGACACAAGTGCCCATTATCGATCCCTCTGAACCGTGCCAAAGTTGACGGAACGGCCCCGATATTACTCCCAGCGGAGTACGACAGCCTTAACGGAACAGTCCATCGCAATTTTGCATAAACCCTGGGCGACGAGACGTGGTTTTCACGGGTTGTATTTCACAGCAAAAGGGAGTGAGAGCGAGCGTGTGAGGCGCCAAGTCCCTCTGTTAGATATTAATCCTAAACTCTTATGTCTCCTTCCTCAGTATAAGCCAGACTGATACGTCTTCTGGCTATGAACTGATTTACTATATCGTTCTGTGACACAGACGCTTGTCACTGGTTACTTCCCTGCTGAGTAACGTAAACGTTACGGCTCACAGCTGACCCACAGTGGAACAATGGCATAGTCACGTAGTCTTGACACCTGTGGTTCGTTCTAAATGTTCAAATCATTAGAGGATAATGTACGCGAACCGAACTTGTAACTTCACTCAGAATCAAGATACAGGTCTATGTAAAATGCAAATGATAATTTAGATATTCAGATTCGATTTCGACGCTTCCTAAAGGTCAGAAACTTACAGCTTCTCCATTTCATACATTATTTCATTTCACTGTTCCTACAATTCCCAAATCTTCCTGACACAGGAAAAGCTTTCTAGATGATGTATCCATTTCAGGCATACCCCAGCGAGGAATAACAGACTCTTCAGATGAAATGCAAACACGATAGGAAGTCTTTAAGTAAGCGATAGCAAAATCCTCGGGGAATACAAACACTCAGGCGTTCTTCAGGCCAGGATATCTCTTCAGGATCTTCAGGATTCATGGGCCCCGGGAGGACCCCAGGGCTCAGGAACCCCTCATGAATTCTGAAAGGTATTAGAAAATGTGTCTATGACGAGAGAAAATATATGTGTTCACAAGAAACATCTGCTTCCTTGAGATCATGGCGCTACTTATCACTAAAGTCTTGGGGTATACAGGAACTACTTTACATATTCATAGAGGTATATATGAGAATTCTTATAGGTAGATCTTTAACTAGGGGCAGTCCTGTTGGCTTTGACGAAAAAACGACTGTGATACACTCCCCACACAGTGTTATCCATCACAAACCAATAGCAGCAGCAGCAGTCAGAGGCACATCGGTCGATAATGTCCACATAAATATTCCGCCACTAATGGTTGGCATCACCGCTATCATGAAAAAAAGGCCAAAAAAAATATTGGCTTTAAGTAGCCATCTCCGGCGGACTGATGGCTAGTTTCCGCCCAATATGGCGCGGTGGGCAGTGCATCTCGCCAGGCACCGCGGCGCTTCCGACAGTGTCGTCTCCATAATGAATATTCCCCTCAGGGAATCACTGGTGAAACAGTATTAGAATATTGAATCTTGAAATAGTCTGATAATAGAATTTCGGAATATTTGAAATTTTCTCTGTCACGGAGGAAATTGAGGGAAAAATATTTATTATAAAGCTTTGCATTTTCTTATTGTTCTTATTTATATCACTATCTTATTTCATATAGGTTTATAGCTGTGATGTACATGTATATACATATATATATGCATACTAGTGCAGTGCTGAACACTACTGTCTCACTAGAGTTATCTGGCTAATTATCTAATTATGTATAAATTATATATCTTTTTTCTCCACTCATTATCATGTGTGTGTGTGTGTGTGTGTGTGTGTGTGTGTGTGTGTGTGTGTGTGTGTCTGAGGGTGCCTCTGTGTGTGTGTGTGTGTGTTTGTGTGTGTGGCACAGACAATTCCTCTGTTGCTTCTGAAACTTTAGGACATTAGTTCGAGTCTCCATGAGGACACTTTGTTAGTTCTCTAATACGTGTTGTTTCAGAATTTGGAAAATGTCAGCAACACACTCCTACTGCAAGAGAGTGTGTGGAGGCGGCTGAGGACGAGAGGGTGCGTGTGGTAGATAGTATCAGAAAGTGTGTGTGTGTGTGTGTGTGTGTGTGTTTTAGAGTGTGGGAGGGAGAGAGAGATAGGGAGAATAATGGGTGTGTGAGTTGTGTTGGAAGAGTGAGATTGACTGTGTCACACAAGTCTTGTGTGATAGTGTGGTGGGAGAGGGAGAAAGAAGGGGAGATCAGAGAGAGAGAGAGAGAGAGAGAGAGAGAGAGATAGGGTGCGGGCGAGGGTGGATCAGAGTGCGTGGGATGGATAGCCTATGAGTATGTGGGTGTCAGGACCCTCGTGGGAAAACAGAACAGGATGAGAATTTAACAAAATTTAACCACAAATCAAAACGTCTAAAGTAAAACAAGACTTAAAAGTTTTGTCATAAACTTATAGTTTTTGTCAAAATATAAAAGTAGTCTTCAAGTTCTTTCCTATACTTTGTCCTATGGTAAATGTTAACCCTGGACTCGAAAACAGCCATACAGATTTTTGAAACAAGCATTCTCTGAACGTCGACCCTTTTAAAGAAAACAGATGAATCAGAACTTACTTTTGATGACCATAACGTAACATTTGTATGCTATATCTACAGGCTGGTTGAAGATAGTGGTTCAATATGCTATAAAAGAGTGTCATAAGTATCTACTTTTACGAAGGTTTTTATATCAGAATGTGTTGACAGACTCTAATGTGTCGTCTATGATGTGAATCATTTACCTGATTCATAACTATGGAAGAATATGTTGGATTCGAAGGCTTTTCCAAGAGTTAGAGACACAACCCCTAGTTTGGTATAGGACGGATGGTCAGGGTTTTCATATTGATAACAACAGACAAGGTCAAAGGTCATGTGACTACACCTGATAACAACAGACAAGGTCAAAGGTCATGCGACTCCTTCAAGAAAGAATTTGTTTTTTTTCGCACTTTGCTCACGACTCATCCTTCACGATCTCACCAAACTTTTACAGGCACTGTATAAGGCGAATAGCAGTTTTATAGACGCTACAAGGGTTTCAGTGCCCTGTAAAAGTTACATAATTGGTTTAAAACCCTGTGTAAATATCTTCATTGACACACACACACACACACACACACACACACACACACACACTCAAAAAAGACTCTACACAGAATATCCAACTTTTAAGATAGATAAAAAATATAAGGCAGTTTGGAGATCATTTGTGACAATATGAGACTCAAGAATGCATGTTTTATTGTGCACTGACAACCTATACATAGCTACTTTAACTTCATGGACGTAAAATATACTATGTCATGATTAAGAGTCATCTATACCAGTAAGAAGGGCTATATATATGTTCGATGTGAGGGGGTATAGTCCTTGGATATGTTTAAAATCATTCAATTTGTTCTTAAGGCAGGTGACAGGACACGGGTATCTGAATGCCCTAATCATATATGTCACAATACGCACACATACCTATACATGTATATTGTTGAATATTATTATGCATAGACACTAATTCCTGCTTTAGATTTCAGGATCTTTTTTTATTAACTAACAACCCCTATAGAGACCCCCTTCTTTACATTGATAGATGGAATTCCTTTCTCAACAACAGCCTGTAAATAGATCCTTGCCCTTTGATTAAATAAAGAAAAGTCTTGTTTGATAACAGTCTATGAGGAGACTTCCCCCATGGACTTACAGAGAGATAATCTTGTTTCATAATAGTCTTGACGGATACCTGACCCCAGATTGAGAGTCACTCGCTGGGGGTCTTATCTGGTTTACTAACCCCTGAGCTATGGCAACCTCCTGCATCCACACCTAACCCAAGACATCACAAGTCAACAACACACTGCACTACTCACCTTCCCTTCCGGGTATAACTCGTCTCCATTTCTCTCTATATAACACTCTATCACTTTCCCAGCCGCACACATCTCGGCTTCAAGTTCCCCAGACTGCACTCCTCTCTTGATCAAATTATCCCACGTGAACTAATCTGTGAGATTTTCAACTTTCCCGCTTAATTTGATAATTGGGAATGGTAAGACTTCAGCAGGAGAGCGGTGAAGTCGTTTTAGGGAATACAGAAATTTTTCTTCATTTCGTATCTTTGGCCAGAGAGGAACCCTCTCTGTGCTTGTTACCAGGGGGCTTTGTTGACCCCCGTGTGGAGGATGTCTTGATAGTGTATAGAAAGAAGACTTGATATAGCAAAAGCTTCTTTGTGAAGGGCAGAAATTACTTTTCCTATTTTGAATCATATCTATAGGTTTACAACAACATACAATACATAGTGACCCTTCTATATCTGGAGTTTTTGATCTCATGTATTCCTGACTGAGGATAGCATTCTATATTCATTCACTCATCTATCTACATATCTATCTATCCTCTGTAAAAGGTTCCTGGATCTACTTCAGAAAAATGTTTCAAGGAACTCCCGCAGTACGAAGGCTGCGCTACTTCCAGTAGCAGGAGAAATTATGGACTTTGGAATGAAAAAGTTCATCGATGAGAATGTACTCACTATTGTCAACTGAAGGTGACACAGCCTCGCAGAAACTGACTTTTTTAATCACGGTGTAACTACAGGAAGGTAGGGTCCGCTAACACCTCTCATTACAGGCAATTAGCTGCTTAGATATAGACAGATAATTACTTCTTTGATGGGGTACAGTATTTCTAATTAACTATGATCCAAGAGGCTTAAACTTGACGAGAGATGAGTCCTGCTTAGCGTGAAATTAAGCTCAGCTTAACTTTAGATAATCTCGTCGGAGATATTGAATATAGTTGTATTTTTTCAGTTAATTTATCATAGGAATTTACAAAATTATCGAATAGATACAGAGATATACTTTTTCAAATAAAATCTGTAAATAAAAGAATGTGCTAAACAAAAACAGCGAACAAAGAAAAAATATGACAGTAGAGATCTTTAAATGCAATGATTACAATCACAGTCATAAACAAATATAAAAAAGGGAGAAAAAGGAAAACTGAAGATGCAACAAATAAACAAAAACAGGCAAGTTTCATAGCATCAGGAAAACGAAAGTCATGAGAAAATCAAAAAACAAAAAGATAATATCACAAACACAATTACAGCCAGAATGAAACAAAGAATTGAACAAACAAGCATAAACAACTACAACTCTACAGGAACAACAACAACAATCACAACTCAAGACCCAAAAACAAAGACCAAAATATCCCTTCGACAATGGAAGGAGACTACAATATTTGTTCTCCTGAAATGAAGTCTCATAGACTTTTTGATATTTGACAATATATACAAAACGGACCTGGTAACGCAACTGGAGTGGATACCACACTTTAATTCTCCTCTACTGGAAAAGATCTGGAAACTCTAGATCTGTGCTTTAGTAAAAAAGAAAAAAAAGATAGGTTTAAAGTAACAGGAATGTGTCTCTATATTGGTTCTTTTACACTCCTGACACTATTAAAAAGCAGGGTGCTATATGTTCGAACCCTTATCACTGGGTTAACCTGAAGATCCTGTTGAATATCTAGTATTCAGAGGAGACTCAGGGCACCAATATCATGTTTTCTACTCTCCAGGTATGTATACAATAACTGGAGGAATACAAACTACCAGGAACATCCTACATCCCTTGATTTATTTGCTCTTTTCTCCTCACTATACGAAGCGCAGCGATTTTAGGTTAGATTTCTTACTTCAAGCAAAAATTATAATCGCCTTTGCCTGAAACAAGCTTCGGGTTTTCCGCCACAGTCGTAGGCAAAGACAGTGATACGTTTTTGGAGACGCGGATACAAAGTGGACGATTTCCCCTCAACAGACAGTGCCAATATCGACCATAACTCACGTTAAGCGTTTCACTGTCTCTAGATGGCCTCTCTTTGGGGTCTTACCAGTGTGGCACTGGCAGTGAAGTGTGTGTGGTGCGTTGGGGAAGGGTGCGTTTTGGAGTATGTGGATGTGGAATGTGTTGGAGTGTGTGAGAGGAATGTGCAATATTTGTAGCTTCTGAAGGGGGAGGAATGTTGGCTATTAATCTGAAAATGGCGTAGTGTATTTGGAAGGAAGATGGGATGTATGTATATCTATATGTGAGATGGGTATAGAGTGCATTTAGAATGGCAGTTAACTAAGAAGGAGGAATACAAGGTGCGTGTGACGCTAAGGCATGACTGAGTGTGTTGAAGACTAGTATATGGAATAGAAATATTTGGATGTGTTAAACGAATATCAAGTGTTTTTTTTTTTGTGTGTGTGTGTGTCCGTGTCTGTATCTGTGTCTGTGCGTGGAAGGAATGTTTACGTGCGACCTGACCATATACATGCAACAGTATCTACATGCGTAGTTAGTAGTTGGTATTAGCATTGCATGATGCCTAGGACTGACGCTAGAAGCTACTTCATCGTAATTCGATTATCGTAATTAGTCTAGCCTTCTCCCTGTCCAGCCCCTCTACTTACACACGCACACACACACACACAAACACACACACACACACACACACACACACCTCCGAAGATAAGGACCTGACGAACGCCATCTACACCGTCATTGTGTTTCCTGTGAATCATAAAGGATATTGGCTCTGGCTGCAAATGGAAAATCCTCCCCATTCTTCTCTCGAGTCTTGAGAAACGAGTGGTCATCTAGACTCACAGTCCAGGTGGAAAATGATGAGCTACAGTTCATTTGAATCCATTATTTTAGCAAAAGTTATTTGATATCACACTAGCGAGATTCAACATCAGACGACAAGGCAATTTGTAATGTCGGAGGCATAGTATGTTTATTAGCATTCCTGGCGAGCTGGAACTAGTACTGTATGAGGTAAAGGAGAAACAACAGAAAATAAACACTCAACGGACTGGGAGAGAAAGAGAAAATGTGGTAACTTTGTCCACTCGAAAGAAAGTTGTGAAAGGGGGGAAGAAAGAGGAGAGTGAGCCAGGGAGTCGAGGACCCCACTACCGACGCAAGAGGTAGGACGAGAAGAACACTAAAGACCTTGCGAACCCAAGGCACACTGCCTGGAACACCCAGGAAACAAGTTCCTTGTAGGGAAAGTCGCATTAGAAACCACTGACCCTGTAGAGAACGTCAATCAAAGTAAAAGCAACCTTTGTCTAGAAAACGCTTCTCATTGCCCCTGAAGAAAACCTCGCCTAAGGAATCATTGCATTTTAGAGAACATTGCCCCTACAACCAGCGCCCCATAAAGAACATCACCTGAACGCAAGTGCCCTTGTAGATAACATTAAGAAACCAGTTCTCCCTTAGAAAACACCACATAAACTCAAGTATCCTCATAGAGAGCAATACCTAGGCAACTAGTGCTCCATAGAGAACACCTTCCTAAACTCAAGTGCCCTTGTAGAGAACACCACCTAATCAATCATAGGTCTTTAGAGAACAACAGTTATGCACAAGAGCCCCTGTAGACAATAGCAAGCCAGTGGTGGGTGTCAAAGGTCACTGTTAAGTACAAAATCTGCGGTTTGCGGGGGAAATAACTCTACGGAGACGCTTACCCACGTTTCACATACTATGGCAAGTAATTGCTCCGCAACTCTCGCTCTTTGGTTATATGTCTTTTCTACGGGAGGTGGGAAAGTCTTGGGTTGTTCTTCTTTCGTTGGAAAGGTAATGATTGATTGAAGTTTCTTCTAAAGTTGTGAGTAGCCAGTTATGGAGGAATGAATCGTGGCTAGAACAGTAACGCTAAACCTCAGTTTCCAGATATATAGATAGATAAAAGGATAGACGTAGACAGAGGAAGACACATTGATAGATACATAGATAGATAGATAAATAGATAGATAGATAGATAGATAGATAGATGTATAAATGTCCTCTCATAGAAAAAAGGTACTGCAATAAGAAATGAAAAAACTTTTCTGCAAATGAAGGAGAACATTATGACCAGTAACATAAATTGCTGTTAGGATCCCGGCGCAAGTTCCCCTTGGGACGAACAATGAACCATTCAATATTACCATGGCATCGACGATTTCATTTAAACTTTCCCTGTTATCTGAGATTTTATGCAGATATTTCCGCAATCAGTATGTCTGCTGAAGCGCTTTTAGCCAGCAAGAAAGAGAGAGACAGACAGCGAGTCCTTTCACCAGTCCTCAGATTACTAATACCAGTTGTTTCAAGCATCTTAGATTGTAACTCCAACGCTTCTCTCCCAAGAGAGAGCTTATATGCAAACTTTTCAAACAGCGAATGATTCCTCATTCAAAGATGTTTCCAAACTACAAGAAGAAAGAGAATCTGTCTCGCGTTCTTCGCAAACTAGAATTCAGGCAGCTGACACACATCTTCGAGGGCTCCAGAACTTTTAGGATCTCCCTCGAGACGTCAAAAGAAGGAAACAAACCCTTCAAAGAAATCAAAGAATCACACGGTTTGTTTTGTGAGGAATACCACCTCCCTTACCCGGGACACCGTATCATCAGAGAGAGGCTAATAGCATCATGGTTCACATCTACGGCTCAGGAGAATTTTCCCGGTACCTTGTGAACATATTCACGGCCACTCGCGACGTTATTAAAACTTCCGAGACTAATTCTAGATACACTTTAACTTGTCCCAAACTGTGACAGCAGAGAGAGAGAGAGAGAGAGAGCCATATCTCCCCTCCCGACCCTCCCTCCCTCGCTAACCTGCTGAACTGCCCAGTGATAGCCAAAAACTTCCTCATGCTTTTCGCAAACTTCACAGATTCCATTCCGGGTTGCGGAACTACCCATGGGGGGTGTGGGAGGGGGGGGGTCGTCGTATGCGGTGCGTTCTCTGGGTTGACAACGTCTCGTTTCGTGAAATTAGGGTGGCGGAAACCGTCAAAACTGATGGAGCTAAAAAGTTAGAATTCCAATTCTCTCAACTTCCCCCCCCCCCATGTGATTGAGCCATTTAGTGGGGGGGGGGGTCGTTGTGTGCTAGAGTCTTACCGTCGTGCGTAAGTGTCGTACCGTCGTGCTCATGGGTCGTACCGTCGTGCTCGAGGGTCGTATCTTCGTTAATCAAAGTGACGTAAATCGTTCACAGATTTATGTATCTGTGAGGAAATAAAGTATTGTGTTCGAATATATATATATATATATTCCTGTATGCAAATGAGTTTCGGGGGAATCTGATTTTTTTTCTGTAGTGTTTGAAACAAAATGTTTTCACATTTAGATGCATTTTGAGATACTGCCCTTTTTTCGCAAATTATTCCCGGCTGTAAACATTAGGAATATGTATATACTTTTTTAATCTGATTATATATCTACAAATTTAATCACAATAATGAAATTTCCGAATTCTTTCTTGAAATATGTTAGCTGCATATGATTGCTTGCTTGCAAACAATAATTTTAATTATTAGAG